>MNPL01010783.1:2062-22984 GCA_002081605.1 Tropilaelaps mercedesae
AAACGGATGATCTAAATAACTGTAACGTTGCTTTCATCTCTGCTTCCTAAACTATTATATGGATCTGCAAGGGTAGATGGATGATCCACTGATTTACAATTGATGTTACATAGAACAAGCAGTACTACATAACGGAGTCTGTATTCTAGAATATAGCGATTGCTATATTCAGGAAAAATGTACACATTTAACTACAGATTGTAAAGACTCCCAAACCAACCTAACGCAATTGTATAGAGCAAACGACAGCAATTTGCTGCAGCATAACGAGCTGCGTTATACGTAAGGTGGTCTCAATGACGGAATATTGTGTTTTGCTGTCCTACTCGGTAGGCCCTTGACGACAATCGCTCTCTTCAGGGCCAATTGGAAGAAGCGCTTGATAAGCTGAAAGGACAGACTTCAGGAGAAGAGGATTCGCCATCGGATGCTGAACCTGTTCCTTGCCCTGATGGCCAGGAAACACATGAGACTTCTCAGCAAGAGGAAGTGGGAACTATGGTGGAGATAGAAGACTTGACAAAAAAGCTTCAAGAAACTGTCGAGCAGCTGGCCCATGTAGAACAACAACTACAACAGGTCCGTTTGTGTGCAAACCTATCTATCGGGTTTTGTAATATCTTTTTCATATGCGTGACTCCCGTTTGAGTATGCATGGCTTCAAATAGGAGAGCCAGTTTTGTGAACAAGAAAACTAATATATATATATATTAGGAATTGACTGTAGAGTGCTTCAAGCGGTTGTTTTATGCGGTCATTACCACCATCGTGTTCGTTTATGTGCGATGCTTTACCATCAGTTTCCCTTTTTGTCATCTACCTAAGTAGATGGAAGATGAGAAGATGGAGTGGCAGGCTCGAGAGACGTCAATGAGGTGTCGCGTCGAAGAACTCGAGAGCAGTGTCCAGGTGCTGACCGCAGACCTAGACAACGATCGACAGCATATTTGTACTTTGTCGGAAGCTCTCGAGACGGCCGAACATGGAGAAACCAACGCTAGGAACAGGTGCGAAACACATCACGATGCGCTTCAATAGTCAAGTCGATATTTTCCTCTAATAGAGCGATCCTGTTGATAATGTAGCATAGACAGGCATGTGCTTGTGGAAAGAAGACCATGTGGGTATAAACTACGGGACTTCTACCTCGAGACTGTAGGGTGATTAAAGCTAGTAGATTTCTGTTGGATCTCTGTTGTACAATCGAGTCTCGCGTGTTAACGTTCGCAGTTGTGAGGTATATTTGATTGCCGCCCGCCATGCATCGCTGACCATGGACATGTTGGATTGTTATTGTCATGCCGCTGAGAGTAGATGACCGCCTGACGTTGATCTGTTTTCTTCCGCTGAAACTGACTAGCCTACAACGACTACAGAACCGCGTCGACGAGTTGATATCGTCGTTGGCCGTATCCTGTGGCATCATCTTTTCCGCGTCCGAGCAGCAAATTGAGCGGTTCTCTCGGCTCTGTCTCGATACTCTTCTCGCCCTCGTCGAGCTGAGTCCGCCGGCGCCTCCCCTTTTTGACCGACTGTCCACCGGACTCAAAGCTATCAGCGACGATTTCGTACGGTCGGACCAGCGGAGAGTTCAGGCAGAGCAGTTGGTGCGGGAACTGAGTACCCTACTGAACGGCACCGTCGAAGAAGTCGAAGCGTTCAAAGTAAAGGTCAGATTGTTATCAGACGAAGCAGACGAAGGTCGTATGGCTTTGCTTTATATCATTGTGCGTCATCGAATTGTATTTGAAATGCGCGCTCCATATGGCTTTTGTAGATTCGATAGAGTTGATGACCCCAATACTCCATTCGTACAATGATAAACTTCAAAAAGCTAACGTTCGTAGGAGGTTCATACGTAGGCACGTTTCGAAATAAAGGGTACATGAAAGGCCCATTACGCTCCACGGCACGGGGAAAAGTAAAGGTAAATCAATAAAACAAAACATTGTTTCAATCGAGTGGTATTATTTTCACTTCGGTAGGTTGACAGCGCCCGAGCTGCCTTGGAGGCGGAAAAAAAACTTCGCGAGGAAGTTGAACGGCGCTCACTCGAGTCTGCCGATGAGTGCGACATCCTTAGGTCCACAATCACGGCCCTTACCAACCAGCTGGAAGAGGCTCAGCTGCATCTGTCGCAGCTGCTGATGGCCAGGGAGACCGGGGAAAACGGCCGCGGAGCCGAGGCGAATTCGACGGATGACGACAAAAATTCATCGGATGATGCCCGCACCGAACAGCAGATCGCCATGTTCAGAGAGAAGTCAGTACAAGGTGCCCACGTTTCAGTAGATAGCTGAAAGTCACCATATGTTGCTGCTATTATTATCATTATTTCTGCTACTATTTTATTATTTTTGGACAATTTTTGCTCATTCTTATGAAGATGAAGTGGCGACTTCACCAGATTGCTTACATAACCCGTGAGATGCTTTTTGGTCTTCTTCCAGGGTCAGTTCGTTGGAGGCCGAACTGGAGGGGGAGCGATCATTGCGGGAGGCTGCCAAACGCAGCGCCGATTCGCTGACTGCTGAACTCGCAACGATGCACGAGGCGACATCCGAAAAGGCCAGAACGGTCGAGGAGCGGACGCGCACGAACGAAGCTGAGTTGGACAGGACGAAGGAGGAGTTGAAGGATGCCCAGGAGCGGCTAGAAAAGCTTACCGAGGAGGCGTCACAGGAGCGAACTCAGACGGAGACTTTGCGGCACCAACTGGTGAGTGGTTAACCTGCGTATACATCAGCGTATCAATGCCCATAGCCCATTTGTCGCCCCGACTGAGACCTTGATAAAATTACGAGGTCTGTAGTTGAAACTGAAAGTACTCTTTAGGTGGTCGTGCATCTGTTAAACGAGAAAAACTGGCCATCTTAAAGGACTGATGTATAAGTCGAATTAGTGTGCAGAGGAAAGAGCCGTAGACTCGAAAACAAAATCCTTCGTTTTTGTGGCTTTTGTAATGCGGTCTTTTAGGAAGAAAAATCGGCCTTCATTGAGCAGCTTCACTCGACCTTGGATGATATGGTTGACCGCGCAAACAGGCAAGTCATAATACATGGCCCATTTTTATACAACGTAAGCTGCACTAACACGAAGTTCACTTCAACTACTTTAATGACATGAGAGAACTTGCTCGATGTAACTATTCAGATAGCATACTTCTTTAAATCTGTTCCCCTTGTTGACAACAGTGGACGCTCCGTTAAGGTCGCCGCTAGGTTTTCATATGCTATGTTTCTCAACCAACAACGAACAAGCGGGTTATTTTCCTGGACTAATATCGGTTTATCGGGGTTTATCGGTAATCGTAACGAGTAACCGAGTGTTCTAAGCCCTCAATCACTTTGGGGTTGTTTTCAGTGGTGTGTTTGCACATGCGGATGATGGCTGCAGTCTTCTCTGCCGCCTGCTGAGGTGCCTTGAGGTTTTAGTGAAGGATTTTTCGAAAGCAGAGGAAATCGAGAATCAAGTATCTGGCATGAAAATGTCGGAAGACGTCACCGAAAGGTAAAGGTTGGGAAGAATATTGACCCTCCCCGTTTGTTGTGCCGTTTGTTGAGAATTGTTGTGCTTTGCTTGAAGGGGAAAAATGTATTCGCTCACGACTCAGTAAAAGCCAACGCCTCAATGGAGCCCCGCAATTTAGAACGACGTGACAGTTGCAATGCGGTCAGCATGTACAGCCAACACGTCTCCGTTGCTTCGTGTCCAGTAATTGCATATGTTCGTGTCTTCCTTCAGATGTATCCGAAATATTGTGCAACAGCTGTTGAATACTGTGCGCACGGTGGGGAGTCGAGAGCATCAACCCAATCATGTCGTGAGCGTCGAAGAACGCCCGGTTGCCCTCGCTAGTCCGTCGCCTGCTTCTGACTCGGACGCTGGTCGGCAGGCGTCAGACGAGGACAGTTTGATTAAAGCCAAAGATGCGGAGATCCGGGAGCGAGATGAGAAGATTGTGAAGCTCAAGAGTCTTCTGATGAAGATGAAGAAAGAACTCGTCGCGCTGACGTCTGCGCAGCAACAGCAACAGCAGCCGCCTCCGAGTGTTTTGGCCAACAACATTCAAGTGAGTAGCACCAAACTTTAGAGGTCATCTTCACGTGCTCGAGACTGTGACTGAGCTGGACTATTATTCGAATCGTTTGTCGCCATACTAATAGTTTACTGCCTATGATAAAAAGAGAACTGTCAACTATAGAGTGGTAGGAGGGCGTACGCTGCCTAAAAGGGGCCCATTATGGGGCATCACAGTGTTGTTTTTCATCCAACGTATTGTTATAACCTCGGGTGCGTCGCGAGCGTCCAACAAGACTAGATACGAGTGCTCCTAATCTAGCCAGCGTTACCCTAATGGAGTCAGTTGGTTACCGTATCCTCCCCATGTCCGAACAATTGTCCATGCGAGATTTTTCGCCTGCCACTTCATCATAAGGCCAACACTTTATGAGCAACTGCGTTCGGTCGTTTAAGTTGTCATTTTGTCAAGCTTGCCTGGCGGCTGGTTCCAAGATGAATTCGCCCGCAATGAAGGCATAAGTAACCTTGAGTTATTCGCTTATAACACAATGGCGGCGCAGAGTCTGCAGACGGAATACGATAAGGCCGTTGACAGTTTGGAAGCTGAGAAGAAATTGACTCGGGACCTGCAGCTGAAGGTCGCTCAGACGGTGGATCGGGTGGCCGAAATGGAGCTCAAATCATCACAACTCGAAGACGACAAACGTCAGCTTATCGCCAAGGTAACCACCTCGCAGATAAAAGCAGGAGGAGGAGTAAAGCCATTGAACACTAAATAAACGTAATATTGCACTTCACAAATTGCCTATGCACTCGGGCCGATTTTTCTCTGACCATCACGTGCCTAGAGGTATTATTTTCCATACATTCATTACATTTTGCTAGGCGAAGAAATATTCCTCTGGCTTCATTCATTTGCTTCGATAACGTTAATAGTCAATGTCCAAATGCACTGATAAGTTAGCGACACGACTTTTCATCTAGGTGGAACAGGCAGAACAGAACGCTCAGGATGCAGCGCAGGCTAAAGCTGAGGCGGAAGCCCAGGTCCTTTTGGCGATGAACGAACTCGACAAAGCGCGCACCGAAATGGACCGCTTACGGCAGGAGCTCAGCCAACAAATTCAGAATGTCACTGCCTTGCAGGTAAAGCCAGCCTCACGGTTTCTTCAACAACGCGTCTAGACTATAGTAGTAGTATTATCTTCTGTCACAATGCTGTTTAACATGAACAGGGCCATTCTCTCAAGGCAACGCCATGATGGCCAAAGGCTGACAAGCGACTCGTCCTCCTCTAGACACAGAAATGAGACCTGTTTGAGGACACAGGCACGTATAGGGGGCGAACACGAATATATCTGCGGTGAGCCGTTGTCTCTACGAGTTGTCTCTTTTCCCTCTGCAGGTGGAGGCGTCAGCGCTTCAGCAACAGGTCGAGTTAGGCCGGTCGGCCATTAACGACGCCCAGCAGCTGGACGAGCGCAGCAAACAGTTGGAACATGAAGCCAAACTAGCTAGAGAGCGGCTCGAGGAGCTAGTCACGAGCAAGGCGCACCTCGAACTTCGGCTGGCCGACGCCGAACGCGAGGCGGCTGAAGTGGACCGTCTGCGCGGTCGCTGCGATCAGCT
The DNA here is from genome assembly GCA_002081605.1 of Tropilaelaps mercedesae. Taxonomy (NCBI): domain Eukaryota; kingdom Metazoa; phylum Arthropoda; class Arachnida; order Mesostigmata; family Laelapidae; genus Tropilaelaps; species Tropilaelaps mercedesae. Next base: position 7,715 of record MNPL01010783.1, read on the forward strand.
TGAAGACGCCAGGGCGTCGCTGGCGAGGGAGGTGGCCGAAGGGGTCCGCCATCTCGAGGAATCGGAGAGCAGAGTAAGGGAGATGGCTGCCCGGCTGGCTGACGAACAGGAAGCGTTAAGGCTGTCGCAACTGCAGGTGGCCGAACGAGTACAGGAAGTCCAGCAGCTGCAAGGTTCACTACAGAGCCAAAGGGATGCGCAGAGCAGGCTGGTGCGCACGCTCGACGGCAAAGCCGCAGCGCTCAAGAAGGATTACGACACGGTAAAGTTGGAGTTGGATGAAACGAAGAAAGAGTTCGAGGCGTACAAAATAAAGGTGCACTCGATGATCAAAATCGTGAGTAAATAACGTTTCGTTGGGTTGTTTTGCTGCTTGTTCGTTTATTTGTTGACTATTGGCGATAGTGTTGAATTTGTCGGCGGAATGTCCGAGTGCTTTGCTGTAGATCTAGAAGTCGCATATATTCACCGTTAGTAGCTTCTCTTCTCGTAGCTGATAAATGGACAAAGGGGCAAAGCGGCATTACTACCGCAACCCTTTCGAATGCTTAAATGTATTTAGGATTTGTTCAGTTACGATTTCGAGGGCGCCCTTTGGATATCAACCAGCAAAAGGACACGTCCCAAGTAGCTATAATGCCAACTAGAAAATATATAAAAGGCGGCCCCTTATCCGAAATGCACTTCACAGGATCATTTACAGGAGTCGATACTCGCTTTCAGGATAAAGTATAAGATATTGATATACAAGCTGCTAGAATTGGCAGCAACAGATGGTCGTAGACGAATATGGCAAGCCATGGTTGTATCGCAAACAACGGTGATGTCATGCCAATAAAGTGAATCGTATTTCGCCAGAAATACAATAGCCGTCGATTTCATGGCTGCTACGTTTTTATAAGCGTCCTACGCCTGCCCAGTAACGAACAGCTGCTTAAGTTGCGCTGTATAGTGATTGACTCCATTGTTTATTCGACGGCGCTATCTCAACGCTAGGACGCGACGATTATTAGGGTACTTGTTTCAGTGTTCATTGGAGAAGCAGTGAAAGATCTGCAGTTTTATGCGCAGCATCAAGTTTAGTTGCGTTTAGAATTGGCTTTGTCATTTAAAGAAGGTGAAGGACCGATCGGACCCTAAACGATGTTCTAGGGCATGTAGCATTACGTCTGCGTTTTGGACCTCTCGGTACGATTGAATTATGCGAGGCGTAACAGAGAGGCTAGGCTTTAGCTGCAACGTCTTTTGCAGCAGCAATCTCCAGGTAGGGCAAATGTACCAATCAGACGCCATTATAAATGTCCATGTAAAATGGACATTAAATAAGATGGACGTTGAACCCACCTTCGTTATATGTTTTAAAAATGTAAGTAAATTTGACAGATTCAACCGTTTACTATTCAGCAATCAGGCGCATGCCCTCAAAAATAAGCATTTCTGTTTATTTCCTACTCTTTCAGAAGAAACCGACGAAGAACAAGGAGGTGATTGACGACAGTGTTGTTACATCGCTAAAGGTGAGTGTGACTAGCTAGCGAAAGGCCTTGTAAAATGATCCGAGAGATATGTGACAAACATGCGCGTCAATAAATCGGTCAAGAATACATATGGGCTGATCACTTTTTTTTCCCTGTCTATTAATATAATTCTGCTCTGCTCTGCTCGAACAGCTGAAGATCGACGCCCTGAATCAGGAACTGTGCATATCGAAGACCGAGTTCGAGGCCGTGCACGGACAGCTCTCGCGACTGCAAAACCGCTATGACAGTTTGCAGCGGGACACAAGCCAGCGCAACGAGGAGTTCAAGAAACGGCTGGACTTGGCGTTGGAAGAGCGGGAAAAGGAGGTTCGCAACGCGTTGCTCAAACAGGAGACGAGTAAACTGGAGGAGGCGGCCGCGCTCTATCGGGATGAACTGGCCCGCAGGGAACAGGCCCAAAAGACCGTGGTCGAAATACTGGAGGAAAAACTTATTGAGGTTGGTATTATTCTACGCAGCCGTGTGCATCCGTTTATTGCTAGCCATGCAGCCTTAGGCGGCATTGCTCGAGTGAACGTTTTTCTGTTGAGCCTTGCGGTTGTTAGTGCGCGACATAATGGTCTAGCTAAAACGTAGAATTTGCATTTGCTAAAGAAACCACGCAGAGTGTAGCCGTTTTTAATTGATTTGCAGCTTGGTCGGACATATTCCTGGAATCCTGCCAGTTTTGGTGTTTGTGCATTAATTTACGGTTACTAGATGAGTGAATTTTTTTCTAGAACAGATGTGCCATAGTTATTAGTGGTATATGACTAAATTTGCTTCTTCTAGGTGCGCGCCGAACTTGACGCAGTTCGGGAGACGAGCAGAACTCGCGAAGCAGCTAATCGATCTCCTGACCTCCACAATGTCAGCTGTAATGGTTAGTTTCGGTTGGATATTGCTGTTATGATATTTCACATCTTATTATACGGGGCAGAGTCACGTCTATACGACAGGTAGTCTGATCCGGTCGTGTTGTATCGATCATATATGCGTAAGGGATGAAAACTGGCGCAGAATCTCCGAAATTCAGAAAAAACGTTGGGTCGTCTAAAATTCACTGTTTTTTTTAATCACAGACATGACACTCTAGCAAATATGACATCTGAGGTTTGTCCATAACCCCTTGCGCAGAAGCCACTCAGCCGCCAACATGTATTTCATATTATTTGATTTAAAGCAACAGAAATCTCTTTCCGTCAAGCGTTTTGGACTGCAAATTATCGCAACGCGTCACAATAATGTGAACCGCTGCAACCAAACGTGTCCATGCTTGGTACAGCTACAAAGAGACATCCGATGTGTGCGACCGAATTGATGACGTTGCTAAATACGCATTGACCTTACCATTGCCATCCAACAGATGTCTTCCTCGAACCCGTCCGTCAGCCCGCCGAAGGGTCGGAATCAACTGAAGCCGTGAGCGCCCCGAGGACGCTCCCGTTCGACGTTATCCCGACATCTGGGTTCCAGCCGCTGGATAAGCTCCTCGAGCATCAGGAGGTACCCTCGTTTGAGACGTTCGAATCGGTCACGTCCCGGCTCGAAGAAGCGTTGAAGCGCATTGACCACTTCACCGAACTGTTGAACGAAAGTGAGGTCAACAATCTCCGGCTGAGCGAACAGGTTCGCGTACTGAAGGAGGAGGTGCGCCGACTTGAGCGCAACAAGGAGCGCGATGAGCAGTTCGGCAACCTCGAGTACCTCAAGAACGTCGTACTCAAGTACCTCACAATGAGGTCAGAGAGAGAACGACTTGTGCCAGTTCTCGTTACAATGTTGAAGCTAAGCCCTGATGAGAAGCGCGCTCTTCACCAAGGCGAGCAGGGATGGTTGCCGAAGTTCCTATAGTTTCAGATATATATATATATATATATAATGTAGAACGAGAGGGAGAGATAAAAGGAGGGGCTGATGTGAAATATGTGTCGACGGTATACACTGATATCAAGCCGGCTGTTTATCGTAGGGGAATCAGAGGGTAGTAAAGCGTTAAAACTTTAGTTGAATAAAGTATTCATGTTTGTATATTATTACAATTATGTGTAGAATATGCTAGTATTTTGCACGCGTACTCTCAAGGGATCTTTGGTTCTAATCACAGGTCGGTTAGATTGGAGACGATCTATTGCATAGATCAAATAAACCTGGTGCGCATTCAGACTGCACCGCAATGAGTAGAGTAGAAGTGAATACAGTCAACAACTTTATATGGCCGCTACCACAATTTCCTACTCTGGTAATGTATGAACGGCTAGAAGAACATCAGTAGTTTACCACGCGAGCTGAGCGAGAATTGAGCTTTTGATTTTCCTTTGACCTAGACATCTGATGGGTCGTTTGATTGTGGAAACATAGCGTGAATAGACTGTTTAAAAAAGAAAAGCCAGAGTTAAGAATAAGGACTACCAATTCTGTGTTCGGCTATTGTTAGTATTAATTTATCGGCGCAGTCCATAAACTAGTCCATAAATAGTTCGTAAACCATCGTAGCTCGAGGCGTCCAAAAGTCCTTTAGCTTCCGCTGATGTCTGTCTGACTTAAGCTATGTCGTCTTCTGCTGTCAAAGGGTTCTTCTGCGTCGTCGAGACGAAGCGAACGCCGTGCTTTTTGATCGCATTCGGCGCACTGTGAGCAGTTTTGAAATCTGCCGCCCAGCGTTGTAACATAGTTTTCAGATGTACTAATATCTACTGGTAAGAATATGTAGTTCTGCGTTCGAGTTTCTAAGAATATCGTGCTGGCGCTCGAAAAATCTCGAGTCCAGTTTTTGTGGTGGATTGCGCGTTGTAGGATCGAATAGCCACCATTCACGCTTAGAGAAACACGCCGCAACATAGGAGACCAAAAATATCGACTTGAACTAAAAATATAAGATTCGCCGTCCTTGCATTACCCCTTGCACTATATAAGCCCTTTTCTTCCCATCTGTAGAGGCGTGCCTTGCCCTTCTGCTTTTGCCCTTCGTTGTACATTACACTTAGAGATAGGCACGCCCAGAAAGTGATGCACTCGTAAATCTGCTATGTGATTTCGTACACGTACCAACATATAAGTAGGAACGGGACTTTCGATTATTGAACTAACCCTTCCGTCATCTAGAATTGCTACAAAAACGCGTTAGAACCACCTCGAAAGCACACCTCCCTTCCGTTCCGCGACGCACGCTACTCGTTCAAACGGAATAAATCAATTCGTAGCTGCGCAGTGCGTCAGCCATCATCATGTTCGTACTCGTTCTACGATAGAGCAGACAACGAAAACGCGAGTGCCGTCTAATCGATTTCGTGTGTAGTAGGTAACAGTGTCAGCTGACTGGCAGTTTCGTCCTAGCTAGGAAATGTTACGTTCACCCCAGCGCAGGCACAATCACGTTGATGATTTCACCGACACTCTCAGCCTACAGCTGTCCTGATTGTCGGGTAAATCACTCAGACGGTTGATTGTCCCGTTGTTTAGCCAGTTATATCACTCGGTAGGTAGCTGCTGCATGTTGTATAGTGACAGAGGAGACGCCCAGCCTATTTCGGTGCGTAGCGCATGTCCTGGCCGGCCTAGACGGCCTGTCGCCGTGCCCGGACAAGGCCAAACTGTTGAGTGGGTGATTGGACTTTGGCAGCTCTTCAAAGCTAAGATGTCGCTCATCCACTCGGACTGGATGGTTTAGTAGCGCTCGGTGGGTGTCTGTAGCCCCTGGAAGCCGTCGAGATATCGACGTCCGTTGCTATCACATTTTCACACACAAATATTAGGTTCGTTTCTCTTGTTGTGGTTGTTTAGCTTCCGACGGCGGCGCCTTTCCCGTTGGGTGGCGCTTTGGCGTTAAGTTTGACGCCAATGACGGCCGCAGTTTGAATGTATGAAAAATAGCGCCTAAGATAATTGTCGCAGTCGACAAACGTCTACGCGGCCATCAGCTTCGAACGAGTCGTGGGCGCTGTTGATGCGTAGTTATATGTTTACGAAGGGCATATGTTTCACGTAGTGGCGTGATAGGCGTAAAATTGACTCCGGTTGCTCGAACGTTTTCGCAACTCGACACTGTCAGCCGACTAACGTCTGAACGTTCTCCATCTGGCTGAACTGATAGACGGAGAGATAAGCACAGAACAGAACACGAACGAACGAGTTCGGACGCACACGATGACAGTAAAACAAAATAGGAAAAATCGGACGATGCTGGTGATAAAATGCCTAAAAAAATTGCTGGCGCTGTTTCTTACGACTGTCTGCTTGCCTCGGCATGTTCGTTCGAGTGAGTGGACACAGCTTCCAGTGCAAAGCGTCGCTTCGCCAGCCTATCGCTTATGAGGCAATACAGCAAAACGTGGAAAATGTCAAAAAAACTTTACACGATCGCTACGGCGTACGATCAACTGAACCTGTGCCGGATGGCTTGGAGGCATTGACCTTTCCTGCGCTGGAAAATTCGATTTTTTTTCGTTGTGTCATGCTGGGTTACACATGGTACAGCCCCTGTTAGGCCGTGGCCTTGCAGTGTAAGCGGCATTGCGAGATTGTCCTTACAACTTGCCTATATTGTATCGGTTGCGGTTGGCCATTAAACGAGAAGGGAGGAAAACACGATTTCTGGCTAATTTTTACCTGGACACGTAGCGTCTTCAAGTGCAATTCCCAAAACGTAAAACGACGCTTTAACTATATTTATGCTGTCTGCATAGATTCGTAATATCTACACTCTTGGACGTATGCGAAACTATACGAAGCTCTTCCACCTTGGACGCGGTGTAAAGAAATTTACCTTGAACAATGTCTTAGGTGCCTTTTCAAGACGCAAAATGCTAATAGAAAGCAGATGGGGGCGCTGCTCCAGATCTGCTCAGCCATTCGGAAGTGTCTCCTATCAAAAGCGTCCACATGAAAGCTTCCGACTATCCTGAGAGAAGTCCTACATGGACGTAAGTTGAAGACACGTTACTCTTTCGTGCTAATCTCGAAAACGCCATTACTGGCGTGCTTTAAGAAGATCCACGTCCATTAGCAGGTCGTCGACCTCGCCCACCTCCTCCACGAATAAGTTCTTCAGATGCATGTCATTTTCAAGCTGACGAAGCTGTCTATCGGTTACCGTCCCCCGTGTCCACCCCCAGGTTGGCCTGAAGAGTAGTCGACTCGCGTCGTCTACAGTTCCCGATGGGTACCAGGCTTCTTCGAAAGCGAACGTACATAAGAACGACAGAACCTACCGAAGCGACGCGCTTAAGCGTTCACTGAAGTTGCCCGGCATTTCGCATCTCGTGTGCTATCGACACACGAACGGCCCGATTCGACCCTAACAACGAATCCTGTTGACGTTCTGTTCTCCCATGTCGTGCTTACGCTCGTTTCCACCCTAGCCGAGTCAAGACGCTTGTCAAAAGTGAAAACGCTTATCATAACTGGAGATGCACTGGTTGCTCAACGGTTTGACGACGACTACGACTCCCCCATACTCGCCGAGGCGAGCCTGTAACTCGCCAGCGCGCGGGTTCTGGCAAAAGCTCCGCGATGTGGCCGGCGGCCAGGTTCCGTCAGCCTGGAGCCGGAGTGCGTGGCCTGATGATGGCCGGGCGAGGCCCCTCGGCCTGCAGCGGCCTCACACAGGCTCCCCGCTCAGGCTCCCTACTTGGGCTGGAGTGGAAAAGCTGGAGAAAACCGCTTGGCCCGGACGGGTCGCGCCGGTGTCGCCCTCCCGCTTTTGTGTCAGGGGCCGCGCTTTGTCGCGAGACGAGACGAAGAGGGGCGAAACAACATTGCATTGTCGGTGCGCGCACCTGACGCCGAAGCGGCCGCGCCAACGTCGGTGGCGGCTCGGGCAGTGACAAAGCCACAGGGAGAGAAACTTTTGGTCTCGGGAACGTCCCGCTTGGTGGAGTGGTGTGCGCTCGCATGTACTGACGGGTGTGGCGGCTGTATGCGTGTGCGCGTTCGGGCGTCTGTAGCCACTTCTGTAGAAACGAAGAGCAACGCGCTCTGGAAAAGTGGCTCAAGGAAGACTCGCCTAGCGTTGGTTCACCTGAGCCCTGTTCTGCGGTCCTGATGCGGGTTAGGTCGACAGAGGGGCCAACACTGGCGATCAACTCGAGTTCTAATGGTAATATTCGTGTGCGTGCTTTGTAGAGAAACGTGTTTATAGTGGTTGTATCTTGAAAAGTAGTGGTTAGTAGGGGATAATGTTCATAGAAAAAGACAGTAGATTATGGATCGAAACGGAAAGGCAAAGCTACAGGGACATGACGAAGGGCAGAGAAAAAATAGGATATTGGAAAGGTCCGAGTGTTCGGTAACGGCAAGAGGAACTCAAGAAGTGGTTGAAGGCTTGCCGCAAGATTATCAGCACTCAGGGAAACAGCATTCAGAGCTCCGGACAAGTCCGGACTTGTCCGGAGCCAAGTCAAAGGCCAAGTAAAAAGAGCAACAGACTACGTAAAACCTTCATGCGTGTATTTGAGAGAGAGCACGATATTAGTTTTGTTGCGGTTGGTTCTATTCGGTCGACATGTGAGTCGCTTTTTAACTCTCATAAACCCCACCAAGGCACTTAACGGCGATCTCGTAGAAAATAGCAAAACATGCTGCTAGGCTTCATCGTAGCGAAAGACCCCGTAGCATGTAATCCCTGACAAAAAATGCTCATTTAGATACAAATTTCTACGAGCAAAACTCGAGAACACAGTAAGTATCATCACGACGCACTGTAGCTGAACACCGACGCTATATCTCCTAATAGAATTTTCGTTCGAACGAGATGAAGAAGCTAGCAAGGTTAGTAGTAGCAAGTAGTAATAATAGTAGTAGTAATAGAGATGACCTGTTCGATGGTACTCAGCTCTGAACGGTGCCGGTAGCTTCCGGCCCTGAGGTAGATTGATCGACTTCCACACAAGAATATCTCCGTAATCATATAATTTCTGCCGAGGTAGATGGATGCGACTATCATTGTCTGCGCCAATTACTACATGGTAAGACCATATCACACTCGATCCAATCATCAATGAGCTGTAAGAAACTGGCCTTTAAAAATCACCAAAAACGTATTCAGCGGTACAGATTTGGCTTTGAAGAAAGCGTTGGAAAGTGGGCCACTCTATAATGTCGTGAATTGAACCGTATCTTATTTTAACATTTTGGTCCCTTTATCGTTCGCCTTTCGAGTCACGGCAAACTCGGAGCGTCATGCATTTGTTCTCGTATCGAGCATATCTTGTTTTTGATCAAACTGGCCAGCGATATATATATATATATATATATATATATATACACATAAGCTAAAAAAGGAGCTGATTTAGGTGCCTATCTTCTGTGTGTTGGTGGCGAAATCTCGTCGCTCTGCCAACAGTTCTCAGTCAATTTGTTTGACCCGGACGATCTGGTTGCTTCTGGAAGAGGGTTCTGTGTTGTCTCTACCGAGGTTGATGGCACAATTAATGTCCGACGCCGGAACGCCATGCGACCCGTTATCGCTCGAAGCGGCGGCGGCGGCGACGCTCACGCGAAAGCAGATCCCCAGCTTTTTCGTAGCGATCACCTGACCCGGCCCAGTAGTTGGTGGAGCAGACGAGCCGAGCTACTCCTTCGGGAGCGCCGCGTCATCGAACTACGCCACCACAGTCTTTCCCTTGCCTGCAACTTCTAACGGAAACCATCAACAACAACAACAACAACAACACCAACAACAACAACACAGCCACGTCGTCCAGTGCCGGTACCAAGGCGCATGACGATATCTCTTTGAAAAGCTCGTATTCTCCATCCAGCTATAACAGGCACCGTAGATGAGTCACCGTGGAGCGATTTTCTCATCTTTCATTGCGACCAGCTAAGCTCTTAGAGTAACTTGTATTGCTACTTCGTTCTTTTTTTTTTTTATTTCTCTTAGATATGAGCGATGCTAATTAGAATACAACAGCGACCGTCGCAGGTGACACAGTTATGAGTCATCTACGACGCTGTCAAATACCGCCGCGCAAATGGCAGCTGTCATGCGTGTCCGCTGATAGGCTGAAAATGCAACGGAACCGTCCACATCGATCTCCGCTGTATGCGCTTCCGCTGGTTAGCGATATCGATTGCGTAAATCGTCACGGCAGGCATTATTAATGACCGTTATGTCGACATGGGCCGCGTAGGACGGAAGGTACAGGCAATAAACCCACGACATCGTCGCTTTGAGCTGCGACCAACTAGACGGTCGCAGCAGATTCGTCCGAGTATGAACTTTCGCAGCAAATAATGATGGTAAGCCATATTTTTTTTATAGGGTTTCAAGTGAGTAGAGTGAATCAAAAACAATATGTGCGCTACTGTGAACTTTGCGCTACCCCATTTACTGTTCATTAGTACGAAGCAGTGCAGGTACCCGTACGAGCCGTGCAGGAAGGTCCCGTCCTGACAGTAAACGCCAATGGATGCGATTCACCGCGATGACGTCGTGACGCTGTTTCCGAAGTCTGTATTGCGACCGTTGCGCACAATGTTTGTGTTGCGCAGTTTAATGAGTTATAATGGCGACGGGTCGATTGGGACTAGACGAGGTCTTGAAATGCAATCGAGCTGACATCTGGCATAGTGAACAAGTACGCACTCTATCGATTACAAAGCTGGCGTTCATCTGGCAAAAAGAGTTGACATCTAAGTTCCGATAGAATCATCGGAAACGCGCGCAGCAGCAGCAGCAGCGTACGTTGCCAATTTGAAAATAAATGACGTCGAATCTAAGTGGGACGGAAGGTTTGGCTTTGACTTACTTGACATCTCCATGTTCCTTTCGAGCAGCTGTTACTGACTGGGCTTAGTATACATCACATCGAGTTGATAGCGGCGACGTGAGACTTTCAAAGTGTCGGTCATCGCAGCTGCTCGCTGGTGGTAGAAAAACGGCTTTTACTCGTAGTAACGTTTTAGTGGAAGGTAAACATGATTTGTCTCTTTTGAAGTGGCAGCTACAAATTTCTACCGCTTCTCTTTCCTCTATCGGCTCCATGTCTCTAAAAAACATTGGCTAGCCGGGCAGAATGTCTTTTCTGAGGCGAGGGTGAGGTTTTAGGATCACTTAGCATAAAAGACTTCTACCTAGATAAAGAACTACATGGATAAGAGCTGATTCATCTTAGTTCAATCAACCTATCCTAGTTATACTGTCACCGACAGAACGTTGTGTACACGATTAAACCTCCTAGGCGTTCTCCTCCTAGACGCATGGAAGGCCTTATAGGAACGAATTCCACGAAAAAGAAAGGTAACTATTAGAGGTTTTACATCGTTTCGACGCTTTTAAACCTCTCTACGATGATGATGAGGAGCTCTGGGGATCTGAAAAAGAGAAACAAATTTGTTTATCTTCATTAGACACGCACACTAAGAAAAAAAGCAGTTTTACTTGAACGACTAATATATCACATGGTCCCCTTGTTGGGAATAGATATCGACTAGTACTTCTTAGACGCATAGTCAATCCCAAGGCCATTTGTAAAAACGAGATCTGCAGGAAGTATTACGTATCAGAGTCTGAGCAATGTCATTCAACGATGGAACAAGCTTACACGTAGTATTTTTCCTGCGTATTTCCTTACATCGGCAGCACAAACGAGCTTCGGCCGCTTCGCTGGAACTCAACTTTTTGGCATAACGAATGGATGGTTGGCGTAAACGACGTGACCGGCCGAAATGTGTTTGTTTGTTCGAACCCCTTGGTTTTTATCCTTGATGACTAAAGGGTTATAGATATTCGGGTACCACATCCAAATGTTAAAGCGGTAGACCTATCCAGTCTGAATAGATTGTGCGACTCCGACGCTAACACTAAATTAAACGAAGACAGACGCACGAATCAGCTACAGGAGCGGCAATGAAAACTTAGGATGCGCTTCACGAAGAATCCCTTTAACCGGTTGAAGATTTTTTAATCTTCTGTGGCGAGACGCAGAGTCGAAGATGGACCGAAAATACGGCGGGTGCGGAAGTGAACTCTTAGCCGAGAATCACCAACAGCAGCACTTTTCGTAACTTCAAACGTGTATTTCTGGAGTTACAATGGAGTTTTACGGAGTTTTATGGAGCACGTCGATCTCAGGCGTTCATGCCAAACGAGATTTGGTCGCGGGGTCTTTTGCGACCTTAAGCCTTTGGCCAGCACCTCTGCAATTGTAAAGTTCTCATTTCGGATACGTACTTCGGTCGTTGTTCTGTCCCACGGCGCAAAGGTCGATGGAGCTTCGCCAGGGGGTTGCGGTCGGATATCTGCGAATAGTGGTCGACAACCAAAGCCGGCCGGATCAGGCACTCGGCCTGTCCAGGACGAGATATCTAATCCCCCGGACAATGGCTTGTACCATCAGTGTTTCCTCACACACTTAATGTATTTCCTCTGCTCCGGTTCGTACGTATCCGTTCCATTCGCCAGAAACGCGTGAGCCAGTTACAAAACAACGGCATGCATAGAAACCTGCAGCCGGAGCGAGTTGCGGACTTCTGCTATTGCTCGGCAATGTAGATCGGATCATGGGGTGATTTAACTATCGCATTATTATAATGATGCGTACTAATAATGCGAACACCGGCTGGCGTCTTCGAATCGAAGTGGACATGTACAAAAAACGCACACAGGAGTGAGTTCTATCTTAAGCAAAAAGGACAAGTATTTCCTTGAGGATAAAAATTAGCCATGACGATTTTTGAATAATTTTAATACACAGCGTTAAAACTTCTAGTGGTTTGTATAACACACTCATATTTAAACGTGTACGGTGTGTGTGTGTGTGTTAAAAACGTCGAAATTTGTTACGAATAGGGATACTTAGGATTGGGGATAACAGAGTCAAACACCGAAATCCCACCCCTTGAGTTGGAGTCACTCAAGGGTTAGCATTAGATATGCCTCAGAACGATTTTGGGAAGTAACTCACAAAACCGTAATCAGTAAAGTTATAATAATTAGAACATTGTCGTCTAGCCCAGAGAAAATTACAGATGCTGGTCGTTCGATCACGAAGGGTCATACACACACCTGCCGGAAGCGCACATTTGCCGAAGAAATCGCTTTTGACAAGAGCAACAATCAAGTCCTATCGTCTAAGGAGGCCTTCTGCGAATATTGAAGTACCTTCAACCAAACTGGCGAGCTCTTCGCGTCGCGACTTTGCTACATATTAATGTCAGCCCCCATCCGAACGATTCCCATATCTCCAATCTGTACTCTCCGAGCAAGTATTCTGAAAACGATCTCATTTGACGAATCTCGGCCTTTTTTTCTCGCACTCCTGTCAGGCGAAGACGAGAAAAAAAAAAACTTGCTCACGCGTTGAGACTCGGCGACAGACATTTTTGCTCCCCCGGTAAGCATATTTGTTCAGCTTGACGCCGCTCTCAATATGGCGGCTTTCCCTTGCCAATGTATCGCAAATACGAACAATGTGATCGAGAGCCAGAGTGGAGGCGGAGGGGGAAGCCAAGCGGCAGCACTCGAGACCTAAGGCGACTAAAGAAGCCGGCCGTCACGAACACACTTCTATCGCGCGTTCGTGCTTGTTCGACCCCGTCGACGTAATGCCACGTGCCTAATGCAGAACGGCGCTCCAGAACGTCAGGCTGGATCTGCTCTAGCTCGTGATACGAAACGGTGGATACCGTGTCGATTGGCTTCTTTCGACGACCGCTTGACCGCACGGCGTCTGGTTAGGGCCGTTCTCGCGAGACGCTCGCCGCAAGGTTCAAATACGCCTCGACTTGTCGGTGCAGGGACTGGATGGAAGCGATTTAATGGCGATTTCCTTCGTTCGTTCTGTTTTTTTTTTTGGTTTTTTTTTTTTTTTCTTTGTATCGACATCAAAATACGATTCGGGACACGGTAGAACTCGGTGGTGGATGCAGTTAACGAACGGTGGCAGTGGAGTGATTCGCGGAAATCTGCAGACCGCTTGAACTGTAAGATGGGGTTAGATATGTGTTAAGAAAATATTATCGGTAGCAAGCCTTACACATGCATGTTGCTCACAAATGAATGAGAAAAATACGAAGCTACTCGATGAAAGCTTGACGGACGAACATAGACTACTCTCCGGATAGAAACGGAAACCTTCGCTTAAGAGGTTGACATCTAGTAAATTTCACTAGAACGCGACGAGTGCGTGACATCTCCTCCTGCTGGCATGAACAGAACCTACCACAGACATTGCACCATGAGTACGTTAAGCTACGATTGAGTAATTCACGTTTTTCCATTCATCACTTAGTGGCAGACTGTGTGAACGCCATAAATCCAGCTGAATATGAAAGCAGTTATTATGCATCGCAAAGGCAAATCACGGGCAAAATGTCAGATGTATGTATCGATAGCATTTGGACATCACACTTTAATACTATGCTTCGTGCAACGATACAGACAGCTACGATGGACGCAACGCTCTACTCTATAATTCAACGCTAAACGCATTTCGCTCTATAGCAGCCGGATGACCAGGTTTCGAAAATGTCACTAAATATAGTACAATTTGACAATTTGCTTATTTACTCACAGTCACTTGAGCATCGAGTCGTTGCGATTACGACGAAAGCTCTCGGTTTGCGCTCGTCAGTTGCCTCTGTACTATTCCTCTGCTATCCAACTATTGCGTCAGCAAAGCGCTTTCGTAACGATAGTCAGGTTCTATGTTCGAGGTGTGGTTCTCACATTTGTGCTTGCCCCCTTCCTCGGGTCGGATTATAGCCGACGGCACAAACGGCAACAACACAACGGTGATAGTTGTGGTTTTTAGACACGGGACCCAGCTGACGTCTTTGTGGTGCGCGAAATTACCGAAACGGATTTGAGCGACAAAAGTCCGAGCGAAGCCGACCACGGAATCTGGTAAGCCGTTATGAGGAACACCGACGGGTATCTCAGCTCTGACAGATGCGAGCAACCTTTGAATGTACCGAATACTTCAGGGAACATATTTGACGTTGCCTTAACTGAGCTTTGTATCGAAATCCGCAGGGCGATAAACAAAGCATAGGATCAAGCGGTAACACGACAACGAACCTCGGTCACGTCTACGAATATTTTTCGTAGTTAACGCGTTACTTCGTTTTCATTCATCCAATGGAACTTCAAGCAATCATTTCACTTAGTTGTGTTAAGAACTTAGCTCGGAAGGTCTTATTTGCAGGAAAGCGTTGACGACGTGCAGAAAGAAGGTATTGCCTTCTACGTGCAGAGTTCTCCCACGTGCTGGGAGAAAATGTTCCAAAGAATACGGCAAAAACGATTTCTTTTTCCTCAAGAAAAATCGGACACGAGACACATATAGCAGATTGTCGGGTTCCGGGCCTTTGAAAGCTAAGACTTGTGCTAAGGAAAAGAAAAGCTAAGGGCAAATATGATGAGATACAATGTATAAGCTCAGCGAAATAATCCTGCTTCATCTCTATATATGAGCGTCACAATCGCAATGTTTATTGAATTCTCCCTGCAGTTTATTGAACTCCCTGTGTTTGCGTCATATTTGAATTGAGAAACCTAAATAGAACGATAAAAGGTGATGATCTGGCAAGAAGATAACGATAATATGAGGCGTTTTATTTTTTGACGAAGGCTCATGCGCAGTCAAGACATTGTCTTCACAAAAAAATACCGAAGTGGTTTCAGAAGTTTGCTTGCGTTAGAACCAAATTGTGCGTGTTTATCAGCGAAAACGTCCAGGAGAATTTTATGTGATTCCGCTTACACCCAGTATATCTATATATATATATATATATATATATATATATA
>MNPL01010785.1:0-11877 GCA_002081605.1 Tropilaelaps mercedesae
CTTATATATATATATATATATATATATATATATATATAACTAAGTTACGAATACTGCGGACCCTGCGTGCAGTATTGTGCTAGTACTCGTGAGACAACGGAGGCTGGTTAGGCCGTCTAGAGTTATAATCCGATATCACTTTGGCCGTTGTTTCGCTGAAGTTGTTATTTTTCTCGTCCATTCAGCATTGAATGGTCACCTTGCAACATATAGGGGCAAACATGCCCGCAGAACAGCCATGACATTGTCCCGTTATGATGAGCTATACGCCTGAACGACGTATCGCCATAAAAGGCCGCGTGGTGAAGATCTGACAAGCGTGTCGCCATACGGATGATGTATCCTGATGTTAGTGTGGAATAACATGGAGTCATTATTTTCCCGCTGTTGGTAATGTTGATTGTGATCCAGATCACTCGGAGGTACACGATGAACTCGCCTCCGTACGCATTCGTTTGTGTGGATCTAATAATTAGTCATTGTTGTTTCGTAGTGCTACTACTGTTAATTAGCATCGCAAAATTACCGAAGTTTCCAAATGAGATACACGACGCGTGTGACGGTGCCTAGATGAATAGCAATGCCGCTCGTTTTCAGAGAAAAGCTGTCGAATGATAACAAACCTAATAAACGTGGCGGTGTATGATCGCATTATTACCCATCCCGCACGTGTGAAAATTCGTTTGCGCGTTGGAGCCATTCGTCAAGATGGCCGATACAAAACGTCGATGACATTAGAGCTCTAATGTTTGCTCAAATGGCCATCGGGACGAGATGCGCATGATGTCGGAAGGGTGTGAAGGGCTATATGTCGAGAGAAAGTTATTGTACATCCGGAACAGGACTTCGAAGAGATCTCAAGTCAGGAGACACTTGGAAAACGAGTTTCCACGAGTTCATCGAGCTGTGACTTAATTTCTTGCTGGCCAAAAACTGATGAAGACATCAGGCCGCCAGGGGCGCCATGCTCACAAAGCTCGAGGGTGTCGTTCATAAGTGTGGCTAGAGAATAGGCTGGTTAGCAGGCACCGACTAACTAGACTAGTACCGAAAGGGGGCAATTGCATTCATTTAACGAACGACAGTAGCCCAACCGCGGCCACCTTGTCGCAAATGAGGGATGCTCTTGTCAAAGCGACAAGACGACAAACCCACCTCGTTGGCGGAAGCGGCATTTTCACTCGTTTTGTATCCGTCCATCTGATTAGCAACTCGTTTTTTTTTTTTTTTTGTTTATTTCTCTGTGTGTGATTGTTGTGTCTTTTGCTGCTTAACCCGCGCGCTAGCAGATTGTCGGCGGAACAAAGCCACAGAGAATTAGACAGATACGACAATGAAGACAGTCGAGCGATAAAGAACGCCTAAACTGGACTGTAGTTAACCCCTCGACTTTGTCTAAGGTGGTAAACATTAACGGATGACGGAATGGCATTGTACTGAGTGGTGACCTTCATTAAAAGAGCAGGTCGATGCTGGCGTGTGACTCGTTTACCGGCTAAAGGCGTAAACATGCCAAAGAATCTGGTTTGCTGCAAAAAATGTGTTCTTTCCGAATGTGACCGTACGTTCTCACGTTTTGAGTTTAGCTGACACTTAGACGAAAAAAGACGTTTAACGTTCCAGCACTCTATAAAACTGACAGCTTAGTACGACGCCTTGTCGATTCAATTATTTATCTGTAAAAAGGCGAGCACTAACATAGGTTACCACAGCGAGCCACCACCGACACACAATATGAAAACCTGCGCACCGGGAATGCTTGGCCTACGAAGTAAAGAAGGTCAGCTTCGTAGGGCCGGTACAATCTGAGATCCAGCTCCTCCGCATCGTTTCCAATTCCTAGTCCGAAATGTCACGGAAACACGCAAAGGTCGCATCCAACTACACGCAGGTGTGCTCTGATGCACAACAACAACCACCAACCGAAGGCGTTCCTCACACCAAAAGCACTTAAATTGGCCAAACCGCCAGCTTTGGTCATCGTGTACTCGTCGAATGAGTTGTCACACGTTGCACATCTTTTACCTGCATTTTCGTCTCATCATCGGTGTCATTCTTTGTTCTTGATTTTTCTGTTCGACAGCGGCCGCTTGTTTGGTCTACGCGCCACTTTCATCGGTGAGACGAAATTCTCGCCCGGAACCAGCGACAGCCATAAGGTCTACGATTGTGTTTGAACGAAACGGTAGCTGAGCAAACACCCTAAGCCCAACCTAACTGTGCGGGTTTGTTGCTGTCGAAAACGAGAAAATTAATTAAAATGGGAATAAAAAGTGCCATAGTGCCGTCTCACGTGGTTGCAGATATGGACATTTAGTCCAATGGTGACTTCTCGTCGGGCCGACCACCGTCTCGACGAGACCTTGATGACAAGAGTCACGAGAAAGCAAGTTACCCTTTTTAAGAAACATTCTAAAGGGCGTTCAGACGGGCACACTCACCTGTGCGTGCTTAAGCACAGTCGTCCAGTGCTGGGTGCCATTCATGTATTCGGCTTGACGAAGCATTCATATTGACCATAACAGACCGACCTGCTGTGACTCGTAGTGGTGAACGACGCAGTGGCAATCGTAGCGAATACACTTAACAGTGAGGGACGGATTTGTCCCATTTGATATAGATTTGGTGCTTGACGGTTCTGTCGATGATTTTTGTGGGTATTTTCTAGGGTAGTCATCATGGTTGCCATGCGCAGTCTGCATAGATCTATTTTCGCCGTCGCGTCGGTATCAATGCGTCTGGCTAGGTATCGATTGACGGTAACTGGATCAACGTAAGTTCAGTGGCTTGATATAATCGCGTGCGTCTTGCGACCGAAGAAGAAGACACGCGAGTGGGGGGTGCACGGGTTCGGTTCTTGCCCTTGCACATTTACATTTATGGGACGGTTCGTCTTACGAAATAATGCACAAAAGGTTAAGAAAGGAGAAAGAAGATCAAGAATGAATCGCCAAAAAGTTAGCACACACACAAGCGTCATAGCTGTTTGTCGAAGTTCGTTTCGTCCGAAACAAGTTAATTGCAAACCAGCCATGGTAAGGACGTTGTGCCGTTATCATCGGCCACCATGGAGAATCTAATAAGCACATCAACTGTGCAAACACGTTTAAAAGTCTGTTGTTGGCTGTGTCCAGTTACATTTCCGCCGGCCAGTCACTTTGGCCATACGGCCATCGGCTGGTTGGCCCTTTTGACATTATTTTTTCTCCTCGAAGCCAAAACGACATTTTGTCGAGATGCTTGTACGCTCCGCCATTGTCAGTCGTATGTTACGGCCGACATCTGAGCAACACGCCAAATTTGTCGAAGTACTTCTGCGTTTCGTAGGATTTGATGCGAAAGTAAACTAACGCTGGGTCCACTCAGCAGTAGCAGTAGCAGTAGTCCCACATTGGTACTGCCTCAGATCGAGCTTCTTGGCATCACTTCGGCCATGTTCCTCGTCGCGGTTGGTGGATTGCTGAACGCATCTGCTGAACCCGTTCGTGTTGCATGTAGCCGACAAGAAGCGCAAGGAATAATTATAGCATTCACACGACAATGATCCTTGAGCTGTCATACGAACGCAAGCTGAGCAAACGTTATACGGATACGATATGCGGCAAAATTGCTGACCGCGATGACATTTTCGGCCACCGCTTACCGACACACGGGGGCATCATGTCCCCAGCAGCGGCGCAGCTGGGCCGCTGTCGGACGTAATTTTCCGTTAGCCATAGATGTTAAGCGAAATTTAACTGTAACGAGGAGGCGACAACTGAACTATTAGAGCAGGTGTACCACACAAGCTTATTTGTGATGTTCAGAGATGCTCAGGAATGGACCGAGGTAAACGCTCGTGTCAGCCAACAATTCATTGTCAATGCCAGCAGCCTTGCAATGGCACAGAGTGTCTTAGCATCGTAAAAATATTACACGTGCTCCAAATTCCAAAGAGCTTCTCCGCCTTCCTTCGTACGATGGAAAGCGCCTCAGCGAATCGTCTTTTCCTCATCGATGAAGGAAAAGCCTTATAAAATCTGGCGGACCCCGTCCAACGAGCCATAATCTCCGTTTGCTGTTGGAGTCGTTGATCATTTTAGCAAAGCTGTATTCCATTGACACGCGCGTGAAGGGCGATTTCGAGCTTGAGCAGCTTCTCAGCGAAATGCCTAATGCGCTCGAGACTGTCTCGAGTGGTCTGTCACACTGGCTGCAAGGTAGGAGTGTGTAAAATCGTGTGTAAAATGGGTGCCCCGATGCGACGGAGCAGTAGTCGTACCGTATAACTTGGTCTATTTGCTTTGCAGTAATTATAAAGCGGCCTACTCCGGCCGGATAGGAAGCGCTAACGGAATGACAACGCCGCCGTCAGTCAGAGGCGCACCGCCGAGTGGGACACGGTGAGAAGTTTTCCTCGCTGAGAGGCGCTTTGGCCGTAAACTACGTCTCACATATATCATTAGTAATTCGTTCGACACCACGCCGGCCATAGCAGTGAATAGCAGTTTTGTAAGTGATGCGCGTATTGCGCAAAGTAAGGTAAACAAAAATACAACACACAGGTGGACAACACATGCGGACCACCGTTTGGCTCGTAACAGATGTAGCAGATCTCTATTTAAAGTATGAATTCGACAGCTTTAATGCGAGAACGAGGGCCGGCTGGAAAATCGAACCATTTCTACTCGATTGCAATCCGTAACGTTGAGTGACGTCGACCACCGTTGTTGAGGCTGTGCATTCGAATTATGCTCGATATATTCAAATGGAAATCTCTGCCAAGAAATATATTACGATATTGGATTTACTAAAAATGATACACTGAGTTGTGTTTGAACGCGCCTTAAATTTCTCCTTCTTTCTGTGTGTGTGTATGCGCGCGTATTTTTATATATATATATACACATATATATCAAATATTCTCCGAAATGTTGATCGGAACATGTTGCCGTGTTTGGTGGCGAGACAAGCTTAAGCACACGCACACACCGAATTCAAACCAACCCACGCGCATACCCCCGTACATATTATTTCTAGGGATGCATTTCGCCGCCTACAGAAAACCGAAAAGTGTATCGTTTATAATATGACGCAGACGCTTCGCGGTACGGCGACATCGTCATGGTAAGCACGAAGAATGTCACACGCTATTACTAGGATTGTTATTGTTGTTATCGATGTTGTTACATAAGATGAGGGGGGACGACGGCGGGTTGAAGATAAAAAAGCCATTCTCTGGTGGTGGGGAAAACATGCACGTGCACGCTGTGTCAGACAGACGAACACGACAGACGACAGCCATTCGATGTTATATGGCGACGTATTGTTAGCACGCGTCCCGTTAGACGTCTTTCCTGTGGGCGCACTTAATAGCAGATGGCATAGACTCGCACCGGCTGCAAGAATGGGGCTAAAAGGGTTGGATTTTACCAGCACTTACCCACACTTTTACCAACACAGTGACACTCAATTCCGAATGAGCGAATATGAACGAACGGCCAGATTACCTAATATTTTGTTGGTTTTCGTACAATATCTGCGTGCGAAAAACCCTCGGGCTTGTCAACTCCCGGTTGCGTTCGGCCAATAGGCGCGGATGGTCGGTGGCAACGGTGAAGTCTCTGTATGATGTCACGTTTGTCCATTATCTGGGACCGTTGACATGCATCGGACCACACAAGGGCTTTCGGCAGTATCTCAGTTTACGTTTTCTATCAACTTTTTTTTTTTGTTTTGTCTGGCAAGCAGTCGTGTCGGTGTGCCTGTCGACGAAGGATGACAGCCAACGGTTGAATTCGAATTTTTACCCGATCAAATCATTATTTTAAGCGCAAAGAAGGGGGAACGTATTGTGGCTATTGTCGTTATGCAATTTAACGATGTTGACAAGATCCAGAGTAGTCATGGCAATGTTTGAAATCAATGGGTCTTTTTGCAATCGTCTTTTGGGGGATATTTTCATTTCGCTTCAAGAAATTCCTTACCTGTAGTCAGCTAGAGTTTCAGAGTACGGGCACGATACAGTTGTCACGCGCTAACTCGCATTACATCCGTGCGTTTGACGGTTGTAGCGTAGCACGGCAGTGCACTAAAAAAGGTGTTTTTGTACCTGCCTAAATGCCAACGGAGAATATTCGTTGGTTTGATGACCGACGAAGGCGTCATAGGATAGTGATTCTGACCGGCTATGGGCCGGCAACTCAAGTTATTTAATTTGGTGTTTCGTTATTCAGCTTTTGTTCCTGGCGTATGTTAGACAAAGCGAGGCGATCAGCTCATATAGTGGCGTTTCCCAATCAGTCAACAACTCACGAACGTTATACTCGATTTTACTTGGCAATTCGTATTTGCTCGGCATAATTTCAGCTAAGCCATGAGCAGATCTGTCGAACGATTTCTCATATTCGTCGCTATATTTTGGCGAATATACGCATGGCACAAGTCTGTGTTTCTCCATCGGGTCATTTCGCACGCCCCCAGTGTGACGCGTATGTTGTCTGTCCGCTTGATCGTAGGTGTAGGCCGATGTCCACATGTTGGCATTCGTTCATCACAGATGGAGAAGAATATTTTGCAATGCTACCCTCCTTTTAGCCCCTTCCCCCTCCTTCTCCTCTCTTTCCTAGCCTCTCTTCTCCTGGCTCTCTCGTCGTACGCTCGTATGTCACCTGTCGGCTTGTTGTGTTAACAAATGAAAACGAATCGTCTTCGTCGTCGGCATTGACATTTGGGTTTCAGTTACTGTTACTCTAATAGCGAAATGCTCGCCGAGCGTTTGCACTAGCCCCGACAGGCAGGACCCGACCGTTCGTCTTCGATCATCAGCTCGTTCGTCAGACGAAGAAGACCCTCTCTTCGGGCTTTACGCCCCATCTTAATGGACATCGCATAAATTGCTCACCTATTTAATAGGTCGACTATTTTGACATTGGCAATGGTCGGCTGCCATTGACATCGGCTGTCATCGTTGTTAATTGACGCGCACTCGTCGAGCCAGCGTTGACAAGCCGACAGCTTCGTGGTTATATTGACGTGATCTTGTGGCGTATGGCCGACTGGTGCTGGTGCTTGACAGCCGCACAACGCCACGAAAGCAGTGTTGGCAGCGGCAATACCAACAGCATTTCTTAGTTCCGTTCAGTTCCTGAAATTGTTTCGTTCATGCCTTGGGCAATAATTGCTTCGTGCTCGAGTGGACGACACTGGCGTTTTCGTCGCCTGGCTACAACAATGGCGTAAATTTGCCGCCATTTTCTTCTCACCAGGTACAGCACCAACGAGTTTCTCCCTTCCTTCGCTGTCTCTCTCGCTGTCCCCCCTGGCTCTCGCATCTCTCTATCCTCACATTTCCGCTCTCTGTATTCTTCCATTTTTGTTTCGTGTTCGCTTCGTCCGTTTTCCACAAAGTCCCCCGTGTCAGTTTTTCTTCGCGAGGCTCTTTCATATGTGGAAAGTTTTCTCCGGCTAGTTTATAATCACGTGAAAAGTTTTCTCTCATTCTTCGTCATTGTCCTAGCTCCCGATTCCATCAAGCGACCACTGTTTCGATGTCTTGTACTCGGCTGCTGGGGCCATGCTGGGGACATGCTGGGGACATGCTGGGGCCATGTGTCTGTAACTATGCACCCTCATTAACGCTTCCCGACGCTGACAGTGGGAGAAGTCATTGGACAGAAGCTACGTCCTCATTTAGCGACGCTACCCGATTTCTCCCCTGGATTGAGGCTTCGGTTGCGATGGCGCTAAGGAATCGATTGAAAGAGCAGCACCCCGAGAACAGGGACTCGATTTCGGCCACCCGACACCCAAACACCTCGAAGACGTTGTGACTGAGGGCACCTTCTAACTGACCTCCTTCTCTCCTTTACCCCATCCCTTCCTCCGTCGTCCCTAACTCCCTTCCTCCCCAACTTTCCTTAGGAAGAAGGCGGAAGGAGCGAAGCGGGAGAAAGTGTCGACAACGTGGTCATATTGTTCCTCTGCCGGACGCCTCGATCCGGCAACTTCTGTGGTCAGACAACGAATGAGGAAGAAGGAATGCTTTGACGAAACGTCACAGGCCAGATCCAAGATAGTCGGAGGGGTCAGCGTGAGCAGGAGCTCCGAAGCGCGCCGAATCTCATCCTGAGCTACAACGCGCTTTCAGCTGTTGCTGCAGTTCTATGGACAGGCTAGTCGCGAAAAATCATTTCGCCCAAACGTAGCTGGACGTTAAGAAACGCAGAGAGGCTGTCTAGATTCGAATTGGCGTTTGCCTAACTAGAGAAATGTTAGAAGGCGGTATTCGGTGATTCGTTACGCCGAGTGATTGAGTGAGTGAGTCGGATTTTCTGTTCGGCAACAAAAACGAATCGGGCCAATATTCCTAGTCAGGGAGGCGGCGGGCGTCGCTGGTGGCGTCTGATGTGACCCGATGTCGCCCGATATGTAGGATGTGGGGTTTTTTTTGATGGCCTGATGGCGAGACAATTAAGTGATGACATTTCGCCGCGTCAACTTCGTGTCGGGGGGAGCTGGGTGGCATTAGCTGGCAGAACTAAATTTCTCAAGCCAGGCCGAATAGGGCGGACTTGTTCTTCGCCACAACAGCTTCATGTATTGTTCATGTGGCTCGCACGAAGCACACGATCTTTAGGCACATCTCACCTAACTTCAGAGTTCGTCACTCTATCCACCTTCGTTAGTCCGGTCCAACCGATGTCTGCCTTTGACTTGTGCCATTTTTTTTGCACTGAGGTGGACGTTTTCCGGATGACGTAGACGGACTTTACGTTAGATCGAACGCTGATGGCTATTAGGTTTGCCCTGAAAAATCCTTCATTTTCGAGACGCGTTTAGCGTTATTCGGAAGGTGGCAGCAACGTTTAGGCGGACGTGCCGAAGACTCAAAAACCGACAGCTCTACAGCAGAGTAGGACATCTCTCGCCTCAATTCTCCTTGAGGTACGGCGTAGGCCGACGCGCGGAACACTGAAGGTCATCGTGTTCGGACAATGGCTATACGATTTGTGTTTGTGAACCTCTTCTTCTCTATTTGTACATTATTTGTTCTCGCATCTGTTCTCTTGTTATTAGTCTTGCTCAGACTTTCTGTCTCTACCCTCTCAACGGCAACAGGACACAGCTAATGCGGCCAGTTTCAGGTTAGTTGCAATGTCTACCGCGTTCATGCCCGGGGGCTGTCTCCGATTACTCTCGGGGGCAATCTGTAATTGCTCCCACTCCTTGCGCCCCCGTCATCAGAACTGGTTACCTACTGCCGGGTTCGTTTGACAATCTTGCCTCCCCATCTTGAAAATCATGAATCATATCACATGAACCAAGCAATAAATGACATCTTGGCCTACGTAATTAAGAAGGAAACTATATTTAAAAAAAATGGCCATTTAAAAACTCAAAGAGAAGTCAACTGGTGGAAATAATACGAATGAGATGAAGAACGGACAAACTGCGCAAAGTGTCTGGTTTCGATTCGCTTTCGGCGGAAGATACCGAAGCAGCGTTGCGGCGAGCAGAACAGCGTCATCGACGCTTTATTATGGCGAGATTTTTAATGTGACGAATTGCGATGATGAAGTGAACTGTCGAAGTCATCCGAAGTGCAGGAGGTTGAGGTGCTTTCGGGTGCCAAGCTAAGGTCGTGTGTGAGATTGTCTTTCACACACAATCGTGTGTGTGTGTGTGTGTGTGTGTATGTGTTCGTGTTACACGGGCAAACGATACAGGACTGTTGTTCCTTACAGCCATGCCACAACGTGAAGAACATTTACACTTTTTGATTAAACGGAAACGACGTTGATAATGAGGCTACTTCCATTGCAGAGATAAATGACAGGCTTCCTTTCGGCTGTGCTGAACAAATGTCGCCCTTGACTAGTTTATCTTGTGATAGTGCAAACAGTAAACAGGTAACTTGTACATTAACCGCACTCCACAATGTTATAAAATCGCGATAACGCTGGTTAAGCCGACATTTCTATCGAATGTGACCAGAATTTTTCCGGTGGTATTGAGTCATACAACTACGACCGTCCACCAGCGACTATTCCCACTATCACTCACTATTGGCTCTTGCCAATCTACCAGTGTAGATATCCTAATAATAATAATAATAGCTCAGCTTGGATATCCTATCCGAACTCCGCCTTGCGGTCGAACTTGTTTTGCCGCTCGGATATGACCGAATCGACAGCGGTTAAATCCGTTTAAGCAAGGCTAATCTCAACGTGTTCGTTTATATTAAAATGAGACCATCACTCGTTGACGAGTCGAGATACAGACGTCGATGGACATGTCTGAGGGGCGCTATTCCTCGGCATTTTTCTCGTTACCGTTTCGTGCCGCTGCTGTTCTTGTCATGAAAAAGTAAAATGCTTCAACGCCGGTCGAGGAGACCCCTTAAGAGTACACAGGCGATGTACTGAGTACACCACATGCGTCTATCGCGATAGTTGCTGGAGGTTAGAGTAAAACAAATATTGTGTGACCAATACGCGCAAAGTCGAACGGCCGCAGCCGAAAAAGAAAACAAACAACGATAAACAATGTTACCTGACGGGCTCTCCGAATAAATGCGACTATGGATAAATGGAGTTTTGCCCCTCACCTCCAGCTCCTCACCACATTCGGTTGTCGTTCACCAGGAATCCATCATCTGTGGATGGGGTTCGACGGGTCGATATGGCTGGCGAACTATGTAAAAAAACAGCGTCGAAAAACGATCGCGTTGAAAACTAATCATGTCGATTGCAGCTGACGTGCCCTAAGATCACTCTCCTCGGCCTCAGACAAGGGCATTTTCCAGTCAGTATTGCCCCATACGAATGTCCTAATCGGCCCCCACTGTGTTACAGATGGATCTATGCCTAGCCATTTATATAAAAAGACCTGATTTCAAGGTACCTGATTTCGACGGACGCAAAACGAACAGCGCGATCTAACAAACAACAACACAGTTGCGGCAGGGACGCCGGCCATAAATATGACGCGTAATAATGCATGGCGGCATACGGTCGTACGCAACGGCGTGCGCGCGTCGCCCAGTAGAGTATCAGGGTTTATAGTTGTTTTTTTCTATGCAGCATTAAGCACGGCCGAAGCGCGATTCCTGCGTGAGGCAGTTCTGCGCCGCAGACGGACATGTCAGTCGGCCAAATTTGCCGTGACCCATTGCCCCCCCCAGTGCACACCATCCAGGATTGCCGACACTCGTCCAAATGGGCACTCCTAACACTACTCCATGAGCGAACGCCACTGACGCGTGTGGGTTGATGTCACCTTCTGTCAGCAACCAAATAAACGAGGTCCAATCTCCGTGACACGGACTACGAGTCACTGACGGAAGAAGCGTCCTAAGGCAAATCAAGCGAATAATGCAAGCGTCGTTTGCTATATGCCTAATAATCTGTATTCTCGTATGAGAACAACTTTCGTACGTTTACACCAATCCAATCGAACCGACTGCGAGAAACTCGAATGCGCAGTTTATTTGCACTCCAATGAGACGGCCGCCTTGACGGCGTCTTTGCGTGCGGCTTCGCGGGATACTATTCTAATGTATTCTTGTCGTATGTTTGTCGTTCGTACTTCCTTCACCGACGGGGCGCACAATTGAGTGAACGGAATTTTGTTCGAACGAGCTTCTCCGACATGAGGCAGCATTTCCAGCACGCCACGTCTCTAAACATGCACGACAATAGCGTTTTATGCGTCTTCTTGCTTCTAGAATTTGTGCGAAATGATTCCATGTTACTCACGAGCGCTTCTTCGAGCAGCCGCCGTTTGTCATCGCCGGTAGATGCAGACGCATGCTACTGTCAGCTTCGTGAGAAGAATTGTCTCCAATATATATATACATATATATATACATATATATATATATATATATATATATAT
>MNPL01010786.1:2635-20825 GCA_002081605.1 Tropilaelaps mercedesae
TTTAAGAATTTTTAGAAGTTGCCGATTGAAATACAATTACAACGCCGTTAATATGTCAAAAAAAGCAAAAATATAAAATAATTCGCAGCTCGTATGAGGTTTTCGGTCCACGAACTGATGTAGACTATTTCAGCATCTGTTTTGTAACATTATTTTTTTCGTAAATTTCTTTTAGACTTGAACTTCGATTACAATTAAAAAAGTTTGAGCCAGGGTAATATTAGTCAAATCTAAATTGTTTTAGTATATGCATTTACGCGCCGGATGCTTTCAGTTGGCAATGATGAGGAATAAATATCTGGGAGGAGGTAGCAAATGTAGCAAAATAGACAAAATGCTACCACCGGGTTAACTAGACTTATTAGAATGTCTTAAAATGTTTAAATGGATACGATTTAAGCCTTTCAGCTAGAGTTCACCAAGCTTTTTCAAACGCTGTTGAATCCATGCTTTTAGTGTTTCCTAGCAAAAAAAGTCAGATCTTTCAGTTGTATGATGTCGACTTCCAAGCAGACAAGCGTTTAGGAGATTGAAATTCATCTACTATGTAAACATAATGGATCGCAAAATGCAGATATTTTCAAAGCAAACTGTTGGGTGAGCAAAATTGTTTCGAGATGCTTTTTATATGCACACATTCAGTAGTTAATAACGCTAAAGTCAACAATGAATTTAGCCGTTACTGGATTCTAAAAAAAGACTAACATATATATAAGGTCTAACAATAGAGTGCAAATCTAATATCTGCTGTAGGTCTCTGTAAATCTGTAAGTCTCGTCCATTTGGGAACATGAAGAACTAAGAGTTTACGCAAAAGTTTTAATGGTTTCAAAAAAATTTTACATGTTAAATTTGTTATGTTGATCAAGTTCATGTTCTATGTTGCACCAAATTTAATTTAGTGTTGTTTACTAGGCGCTTAGTTCAACTGATTTTTAAAGAAGTCTGATAATAATCGAATTCATAACCGTCACGTTTATGTCTGTATGAAGAAAACCCTCTGCAGTATCTCTAACTTAGATTTCTATTGCGTCTATTTGTCGTAAAATTGTACTACAAATACAAATGACATATATAATATATCTAAAAGCTATAAGTGTGTAAGTTCGGTGTAAGACACGCAACTGTACAATTGGGTACCTACACAATGATGTGTTATTCAGAAATTCATCAAAATTTATATTAATCGCATTTCTCTTACAAAGACATGATTGTCCAGTATTCGTATCACAGTAATTAATAAACATACGATTTTGATTAAAGCCACGTACCTGACTTGCGGAAACCTTAACAGATAGAATTTTTTATATACGATCACCCAATATTTTAAATAGAGACGGAAAAATTAAAGCAACAGAAGAAAATAAGAGCCATATACTTTCTGGACGATATATGAACATTGACTGATATAGCCTGTGCCTAAAGCTAATATATTGAAACTGAAGCTTATAAGCTGAAAGCTTCAACATTATAATAGGTGTGAGAACAAAAACGATCATGTATAATAAAAAAAGCTGACTCTTTGTTTACCGGATATTTTGTTTCTTCAATGAAATGCTTTTGAGAGCACAGCCACATCACCCATCAGCTTACGCTTGAAAAATACTGCATAGGCTTTTCCAGTAAGATTATTATAAAGGTGGGCATCAAGGAACCGGATAAGAGGTCACTAGGATACCGGCTGTATATAAATATTGATAATATCATCAACAAATAATGATAAATTACACACAAAAAGGCAACAGCAAACATACATTTTTGAAACGATAATAAAATATATGTAATAATATATATTCCCACTCAACACAATTGAATTTTTGAGCTCACTATTATTTTTCTTCCTAATCACCAACCTCTAAACAACATTATGAAAAATTGAGGTCTTAATAAATATTCATTTTAAACCTAACCGTTGTCGATTTCATTCGGAAGAAGTTATCCTCAAATTTTACTAGGTTGCAGAACTTTGGTGAATTGACGTCGCCGGTGACACAGCGTCATCCCTCTCTACCTTGCATAATCATTACATTGTTTCCAAAGTAAATGCGAGAGTTCTCACGAACAAGCCGATGCCACGGTTTCACGAAAATAAAATTGCCGTGCTCAAGCTCTCCGGAACTTGCCTAATGTTGTGTAAAAATTATTACTATGCTGAAATTGGCTGAAAAAGCGCACGTAGCCTACTACCTCTGTTTTGAGAACTGTGGTGATTTTGATCGGCTTTTTTAAAACTGCAAGCCTTGATTTCAAAATACTCGTTGAATTTGATACTTTTTGCATTTGATACTCGTGATCGTTCACCTTAATATGTAAACACGCAGTACACACGTGCTCCCTATCATAGTAGACATCGTATCCAGCCCACTACTGTTGAATGGTTGTAAGGGATCCAGAAAACTTTAGATCAGCCAAAAATGTATGAGGACTGTACAACACACAATTTAAGTAATGGCTATATCTTTTCTCCAGTGAACTGTAAGAACAAACCACTTCTGCCTATGGCATCTCGCCTTATCAGATTAAAACCTTAATATCGACTTGTCTGGAAGAAATGACAATCTTTGCTATGAAGCACAATAAAGGGCAGGGTTAATACGATTGATTGTACAATGGCACGAGGTAAACGTGGGCAACTTCGGAACCGCTTGCGCTGGTAAGCGTCGTGCGGATGCGTCAGAGACAATGCGCTGCCCTATGAATAGCTACTAAGCAGTAGCATAGTAGGATTATGGTATTCATACTAAATCATTCACCAAGATAATAAAAAAATGGCATTCATCAGTCTTACTTCCATTACTTAATGCCAGAATCCATCCCAAAAAGTGAAAAAGTTTGAGCTTATTCATTTCATTTAGATAAATCGCTTACAATTCACAAGACAGAAAAAATCTTGACAATAGCTACTAAGTTATTAAGCTCTGTGCAATGAAATCCAAAAAACGATAATTTGAATTTATTCTCGCACTGAGATAGTCAATTCAAAAATAATGATTAAATAAGACCGAATTTAATATTCAAAACGTTTTCTGGTGGATTTTTCAGAAGTATATCTACTCTGAATACATATTATTGTAAAAGGGCTCAAAGGGAGACTCCTGGCATACCTATGTAGCTTCTCTTGACTTAACTAACGAGATATGGCACAAATAGTGTGGCAGTATGCCAAGTTTGTAGCATGTGGTCACGCTACACGTGCTACCTATATCAAATTGTGGACCTGGAATGAATTGTGCCCTGTCATATCTCCGGTATTCTATTCTGGAAATATCACGTTATGTCTGAAAGCTTTTAGGGTTTTTTAATTCCCTTGTACAGATTAAAACATTTTTTGGCACTATTACCATTGATGAAGACTCTAGCCCACTGTTTCAAAAACCATAACTTTGGTTTTTGCAGGTCTCAAACCCGTATCTGGAAAATATGAAAACAATAATATCATTTAGTAAAAATACATATATGATACTTCAATTCTATAACAACGATATATTAATCGCACAATTTTAAAATAATTATATTTTATGTTGCTATTGCTTCGATTTATGCGAAGCTGATTATAAGGTGATGCAAGTCTGACGCTCCTAGATTGTCGCAACTTTTTTCATACTATCCACGGTTGGCATAATTTTTTCTTAGATTATTTCTGAGACTATATATATATATATATATATATATATATATATACATCACTAGGAGATGCCCTTGTTCTGTTGACCAGCCGTTCTTTACCCTTTGTTGCCCATGTCAACAGCCTTGGAAGGTTGATGAATGACAAACCAGAAAACTAAATGTGAAGCGTCTCCATAGAGCTTTTACTTGTCGTCGTATCATCGATAAGTCACTGCTCGGCTTCTCTGATGCGTGCTCTTTTTACCCCTACGCCAATAAAGTTATAGGAGGGCATTGCGGTTTCAGTGCCATTTATTCTATAAATTTTATGAATCCCAAAACATGAATTTTTGTGAATATTAATTCTAAATTGAATTTCATGAATTCATGAATTTCATGAAAAACCATACCGCCTTTCCTCATAACGCCACATCGATGCATTGTGGTATCGGCGAAATTTTCGTAAAAATTCGAGAGGGCGTCACTCATTATTGATTTAGAAGGGGATTTCATAACTGCAAACGACCCTTTCTGCAATGAACAGTCACGAGCATTTTGGCTTTACTGTAGAATATTCGCTGGCTTTATTAGAAGTCATGCAGAAGGCATACTTACTTTATTAAAGGTCACGCTACGGCGATCTTTTCCCCCGGTCCGGACCCTTATTTAGTAGCAGGAGCAGTATAGGCCAGTGCCTAATACAGCAGTCAGTCAGGGTTGCCTTTCGGGTTCTCCGCCGCATACGGCGCTATTCAGAGACCAGTGAATTGGACAAGTAAGTGGCGCCAAGGTCGCGTCCACCTTGTGCGTCCCGTCCGGCTTGTACCTACTCCTTTCCCTGCAGCATTTGCTCTTTGATAGCTGCCCCCAACCGGTTGCTTCTGCCTCCGCATATCTAGTATACAAGGTCGCGGGTTATCCTGGCTTGTAGGTGCAACGGCGCAGTCCTCTGATTGCTGCTGGAAGAGAGTATGGCTTACCGTTACCACTCGTATGGTAAAGGCCCCAGACATCCGTGATCGCAAGGCCGAAGCAGTGAAAATATTTGCCGAAGTACTTTTCGTGTTTGATAAAAACCTAGACCACGAAAAAAACAATCGTGCAGGTTTTTCTAGCCAGGTCATGAGATACGGTATAAGCTCTTTGACTGGAGCGTTCGGTCTATCCTCTCGTATGGAGTTCCACTGCTTTTGCCAGTTGATAAGTGTTATCTTACGAACCGCGGTTTTTGCTTGCGAGGGATCCCCGAAGTCATCTCCTTTCTTGACTCTTGGGGTTCTACGGCATCAAGAATTTCTTATACCGGATCAGCAAAATGGCCTCGTTCTTGGCGGGCGCTAGTTCGAGGCCATAGAAGCTACTGCGTTCAAGACAGAGGTCGCCGCACCTGCAACGAATTCGCGTTCTCAGGCATCATCGCTAAGTCATCAGCATAGGCCAGGATCTGAGTATCATGCGGTAAGCCTCTTCAGAGTAGAGGGCTTAGAATTGATCTTGTTCCGGCAGTCATTTGCATTGCCAAACCTTCGTGAGATTAATTTAAGCTAAATCTTCGTTTTAGGACGTCATTCTCCGTAAGTACTTAAGTTTATCTTTCTTTATCGACTTTATTCCCTTAGCCAAGGCACCAAATAAGCAGGTAGTGCAATATTCTCCTTTTCATTTAGCAGTCAGAACAATGTTAGCTTTCTTCCACTCAGTCGAAAGCATAAGTACTTGGAGTATAATCGAAGCTAGCTCCAGTCTACTGAGAGCAGTATAGGTCTGAATGACGCGCAGAGCTTTAAGTTGCTGAGCGGTTCTTAGCGTATCCCTGTCGCGGCGTTTGTCATTCATCGATTTTTCTTCGTTGAGCAATTGAGAAAAGCTCATGTGCACCCAGCCTTGTCAGTTGGTTTTCGCTGGATATTGTGAAACTCCCGCTCAAAGCGGACCCCCACCTCTAAAACTCACGCTAACCGTAAGGGCAGAAATGGCTGGAGCTACTTATCGCACTACTCCACCCAACCCCACCAATAAGCCTTCGATTCAATCGATCGTGGTCTCAGATCCTTTTTCCATTCTAGCACTGTCCCCTGATGTCTCCTTTTACGTGAAAATTTGTCCATTTTTTCTGCAACCTGCGTGGGGCTTCCCGGTGTGCGTGCCTCGGTAAGATATAAATTGGCGTATCTTCCCCTTTCTTATTGACTAGGAGATCCCTTATTAAGAGTTGTGCCAAAATTAACAAAATGCTATTTGACGCCGTCCGGTACGCTTCGCTACTTGAATCGACTGTATCCGCTAAGCCTTCCATCATGCCTCAACGTTTCTAAGCCTTTTCATCGCTATTCCCGCCCATATCGGCGAGGCCACCGACCTTAGCACTCCCGGCGCTTCTCCGAGGATCCGCCACACCTTGGTGTTGTTTCGGCTAGGTTTCGGGAGACCTGCTCGGTACGAGCAGTCACCCGCGTCACGTGCTGCGCCTCTGTTAGCTTTTGCTCCAGTTTAACTTGAACCAGGCATCTTGCGCACCTTTTAGGTTGAATTTAGTATCCGTTGAAACTTATAACAGTGTACATTACTTTCTTTCAGCTTATCAGAGACATTGCCATAGTCCTTGCCGGCGCGAGCTTATGATGGTGACTCTTCATTCTCTCCGCCACTACAGCTAAATATTTTATGGATATTATTCTTTAGAGTCTTTATAGTTCGGGCCTCGGTAAATTATCCGGATATGTAAACGACACCACCCCAGCTGATAGATCTATCTCGAAAATCCCGTCGTAAGCCAAGTCCCACAAGATGGGTCCTGAAATGGACTCCTGCGGCATTCCAGCGAAGATTCGGAATTTTTCGTGCCCCACTTCCAGGGACCTGTCCGAAAGCTACGAGGACAAGGTCATTTGTAGATCCTGAGTGGACTCCAAGGAGTGTCGTCACCACAGCCCTGCTTGCCTCTCTGTTACATTTCCCAAAAGGAAACCGTCTTCTCGCCGGTCTCTAGCGAACTGAACCTTCCAAATCGCAAAAGGTATATGTCGCCCACGTTTGTTCTTCTGAATCTTCATAAGCATAATGGCGTTGAGCCAGGCACTTACCTTGTTCCATACTCCGCCATCCTTTATCATGTGCCTCACGATCTCCGGCAGAGTGTCCTCAGGAGAACTGATCATAGTATTCCGGCATACACTTAGTGCAGGATAATGCAACACCGTGTCACGTCGTGAACATCCGTGGTGTCGCAGAGAATGCACCGGCCCGATTTAAACTTGCGTATCCTGTGCATGTAAGGCTGCAGTTGCCAGTGTTCGATCAGTACCTGAGTATTGTGTGACAACTTTCCTGCTGAACCGAGCCGCCGCCTGATATGTGGGATGAGGAATTTGGTTGATGCTCCCTTGATGATCTCCTTAGGTGTAACCTCACGCTTCCATTCGACCTGCCGTGCGTCTATTATTGCACGCCTCGCCTATGAGGTCCACGTCTCCTTGTTCGAGATACCTTGTGCTTCTCCCTTTGCCCAGAAGGTCTTATCGCAGCAACTTAACTAGGACCAGGGGGCCTCAGTCGATAATGTTTCGGTACGCGCAGCTCACCCTGATCGCCAGTGTCTTCTGAGTTAACCACATAGTGCGACTTGCATTCCGGAGTGCCATGTCCTCCCAGAAGAGGAAAGCATGTATTGCGGTCGATTACCTGGCTGAGGCCAGAAGTCGTCGCTTCCCTTCAAGGTCCCATTCACCTGAGGCATTAGACAGGCGAGGTTCAGGGAAATTTTCTGGACCTTGGAAGCAACATGTGCTTTGCCGTTGACTCCTTTGTCGAACCTTAGCTACCTAGCTTTTTTACCAATCTCGATTCAGTGTCCCGGTAGTATTAAGTCGATCCCACTGGTTCTCTTCCTCCTGTGAGGCACAGCGTCTCGGTGTCATGTGGCGCCAATTGTAGATGGTTACGAATCATCCAGTGGTTAATTAGTTCCAAGGCTACAGCGGTGCCTGCAAGGTTCATTCCTTCCGAGCTTTGACCAAGAGGGCTAAATAGGCTTATGCCGCAGCCTGCGCTCCTCTAGGCCAGCTCGGAAACGTCATCGTACAACAGATTTCAGAGCACGGGTTCTAGAATCGAGCCTTTGGAGAGTCCCTCAGTAACCTTATGCTCTTCTCCCTCCACTACAAGGCTTCTGTGGCTTAGCTAGGACGAGATATTTCTACGGAAGTTCGCCGACATGTTTTTCTTGCAAAACGCCTTCGTAAAAATTTCAGTTCATCGAGTTGGAGACGTTCCTGAAATCGAGTAGAACAAGGATCACGAAATACCTTACTTTGAAAGTATTTCTGGATTTCTCGATCGCTCTTCTCAGAATTATACTCAAGGCGCCGAAAGTAGATCTCCTTGTATGGCAGTCGAAGGCAGACTCCACACGTCTCTTTCTGCCCCCTTTACCGGTTCTTTTCACGATCGGCCTTTACTTGCAGTAATTAGCTTCCGCAGTTTCCCCTGTGCCTTTTAGTATGCCTTTCTGACAACATTGACCTGTCCCCTTTCTTCTTGCGGGCCGCCTTTCACATCGTCTTCTCAGCGAGGAACCCGTTTTAGTAATTTTCTGCGGAACTGGATGCACTCGCTTCGATCTTGCGCTATTCCTTGCGTCCATCTGTATTTCGGCTATCAAGGGTTTGATGAAGCACTGTAAATGAAATGTAGGGAACGAGCCGTATCTTCCAGCGTTGAGGCCGTTTTGAACGATGCAACGAACTGATACTCATCCGAAGTGCCCTCCTCGGTATCGTCACCCTTATCGCAAGCCCCTTGTATGACTTTTTTTAAGATTCCTCGGTTGAGCTTATTCATGCATGATCTCGCACGAACGGTCCTGGGAAAACGCAACTTCGAAATGCACATATATGTGGTCACTCAAGTTTTCCCTCTGGTCCACCCACTACCGCCGGATGGTGTTTGCCGTAACGACACTCATCATCGTCAGATCGACAAAAGAGTATTCCAAAGAGCCACAAAAGATGAGATCCCTGCCGTTGTTCAAGGTCAACGCGGCATTAAAGTATCCTTGGGATTAATGGGTAACCCGACTGACCAACCCTCGAGGCGGTTTCAGGTCACTGTACTGTACACGATTACAGAACAACTGGCCTAACGTATCTCCGGTCTTCAAATTGCACCCTCACCAAAATTGTTTGTCCTCGGGTCTGGCGGCCCACCGTCGCAACAGTTCGAAATGCTTCCGATAAACATACGACCCATGGGTTGGCTCTTTGTCGAAATACAGGGTAGTAAATAGTTTACTGGAAGATGCAGCCCCGTATAATTCCGAAAGAACCGAACAGGGTATGCCCATGTCCACCTTCCCTTGCTATTGAGCTGTGGAACCTCCAGCCAAGATCTCCAGCTCTTAGGGCCGTAATAAGGTCTTTTACCTAAGACCTTATTGAGATCCTCAGATAAGGCCTTATCTACCTTCTTTGGATTTCCGTCGCCTGATATGGTTGGGGCCATTCCCACTTTTATCTTCCTTTTTTGGCCCCCGCTCGTTGTCCTCTCCCAGTTCACCAGAACGTCCTTGTGACTAGCGAAAGTGACTACTATGCAGGCCCCATTGTTGACAGTTTAAACCGGATGGACAAAGGCTGTTCCGTCAACTTTACATACTCGGCCATTTCTCCCGCAATAACTCCAATGTCTCTCCAACCGTAAGCCCCGTCACCATTTGTTTAATAAGGCGGATTGCTTATCTTGCTGCAGTTTCGACAAGGCCCGGCTCCTGGTCGTATTGCTCTGGCCTCACTTTCTGCTTTTCGCCTATCCTTATTTAAGGGTGCCATTTCGTCTTTTCTGCATTTTTCATTTCTCTAACCATTTCTTCTGTGTCCATTGTTAATATTGCGTTCTCTGAGTCTTGTCCGCCTTTTCTCTTTCTGTGTCTGTTTTTGCTTTCTCGACTGGGCACGTTGTTTGAACAACGTGTCCAGTGCTTCATCCTAGTCCTTTTCGTCAGTACTCCTGAGAGCCTTTTTGGTTCTTTCATCTACGTTCCCCGAGAAAGAATTCTGCCTGTCTCTTTCCAGCATCTTAACTACTTCTCAGTATCTTTTCCGTCGTAGTAGTAGCTACGTGAGAAAGCTAGTCGTATTTCTCTTCGTTTCCCTCTCTCTACCCGACTACTTGTTTTTGCATCTTCTCTCCTGTAATTATAATTTCCGCGTTCTCCCTACTTTTCGCACTTCATTCATTCTCGCTCCTTTCTTCCTTATCTCCTCCGTCTTTGTTCTTTTCCGCCATTTTTGCGCAAGTGGCTGAAGTAAAACCCAAACCGCAGTAAACTTAAAACTACCGTTCCCTCCCTCTACATGGGTATATATGGCCGCCGCTTATAGCTTGTAGCCGCTTTCCTGGCTCTTGCTTCCTGCACCAGTTCCTTTCTAGCACGGAAAATCTTATCTTCGTTGTCAGAGACTATAACAAGCCGGCGGATACGGCCTTGAAATCCACTTGAGAAAGACTAAAACCATGAAACCCATAGTGGCCGAGATTGCTCAGCTCCGTAAAAGAAGCCCCTGCTAAAGGATACGTCAAGGCGCATCCACACCCGACGACGGTCAGCACGTTCTGTTCCTCGCTGGTTCTACTCATACGAAAGCCCCGATTAGCTTGATCGATTCGGCCTCCGACACATAGTAACTGTGTTTACTTCCCCCGGATCCTTAATATTCGATTGAATGTTGCTCATATGCGCGGTAATTTGCCCAGTTTTTGCCAGTTTTTTGTCTGATGCTAGTTTGAGCTCACCCACTCCTATGTGTGGGTGGATATCCGGACATTGTAACCTGATACCCTGATAAATTAGTCAGTGGGCATCTTTACGGCCCACCAGCAAAACTCACTATTTGTGTGCACCATATCCAGACCGTGAATTTATATTTACAAGGCGACTTTATCCGAAGCGCTGTTAGCGCGATTCAAAAGGTGCATCGTCCTTGATTTTGACGACGATGGCCAGATTGTCAGCATGGGTTAGTTGATGCGATGTCTATTAGCCAAAGAATCCTGTCACACATAACATACTAAAGCAGGCGCCCAGAATAAACCTTTGTGAAACACCCGAACAAAATCATGGTCATCTCCAGTCCTTTGCTGCCTATTGTTATTGCCTATTATATAAATACTCGTCGACGATCTTGGGCTAAAAAGGTCAAATATTCTCACTTTTCAGGGTGTTCAAGATAATTGCCTGGGGTCGGCTGTTGAATGCATTTTTCACATCCGGGATAATGATGCAAGGAGTTTTAACTAAAAAGCTTGGTTCGTTGCTACGGTTGGCTACGCTAAAGAAACGGTATAGGGGCCAAGCGATGTTTCCATAATATGAACTGATCCTCCCGGGGAAGTCCATATTTTTCCGCGAAAGACTGAAGTCTATCTTCTGCAATGACCTTAATACCTTTAGCTAGAGTGCTGAGAAGGCGTATTAAACGGCACCTTTATATTTGTTTAAGAATCAGAACCACGTTCGTGCTTTTCCAGTTTCTTGAAAAAAAAGCTGACAGTTTGTGTTGCAATTTCTAGAGCGCTTTAAACTTGCGCCCGGCCTTGCCACAGTTATATCTTGCCGCCCAGATGTCTTGATTTTACTACTTGAGGAACAGTAAGCGTTTTTTCGTTGGGTGGGTTCGAGAGCCACACGAGTCCATGAAAAGGCTTTGAATATCGTCAGGTGAGTCAAGTCCACACTTTCGGTCGATGATGCGCCTAATACATGCCGTAAAGGCTTTTATTCCTAAGAATAGTACTCTTCTCTTTGCCGCCCGCCCTCCAATTATTCACTCCCATACTCTCGACTCGGTACTCAATACAACGGTGGTCAGAAGGATTCTTCTAGGATTCGAGGGCTTGCCATTTGAATATTCTGCACCTTATGGTCTACTCCAATACGAGCGTACT
Organism: Tropilaelaps mercedesae; assembly: GCA_002081605.1. NCBI lineage: Eukaryota > Metazoa > Arthropoda > Arachnida > Mesostigmata > Laelapidae > Tropilaelaps > Tropilaelaps mercedesae. Next base: position 14,183 of record MNPL01010786.1, read on the forward strand.
CGTCCTGTTCGTTTAACGAGAGCCTTAAATTTTTGAAGTAACATTAAAATCCCCTGAAATAAACACTGGCCGAGGCCATCCTCTCGCGACATTGGCAAACTCATAAAGCTGAGTATTTAGCTCGTCTCAGGTACAATTGAAGTTACTATAAAAAAAGTGAAAACGTCAATAGTTGCTTAACGTGCTTCATCCATGAAGCCGTTACCTTGGTTTACGATATACATGTCTGCCAGAGCCGTCATTTACATCCCAGTATCTTCCTACAACCAAAATGTCCTGTATCAAAATGATCTGTAGAAACTTTTATTCAGTCAGCTCAATAGTGGACAGATCTGCTCGGATGGCAATCAAATTGGATGACTCTGACTCTGGCATCCACTATGGTCCTATAATTTGGAGGGCAGTTGTGCGGGTGGGGTGTTATTTTATAAGCCAGACGAGTTATCCTTGCTCCTTTGTGTTTCTACGTCCGACGCGGATAAACCCATTCCAGTCGGTAAGAGGTGCCTGATCGAGGAGCTTGTCAGCGGATAAAGTTTCCGCCTTTGGCTGGATTTGTACTCTGAGACTGTGTAAGTAAGGGAAAAGCTTTAGGGCGGAGCCTCTGGTGTCCGCAATTTTTAGCGACCTATGGGTCGCCCCTGTACATTCCACAAGTTGGGTTTGGCACAGTAGGCGATCTCCGGAGTGAGCAATGTGGCCCCTATTTTTAAATTGTATACTTTTTGCCGATGTGCGAAGTGCTCTTGCAGCACCCCTCTCAGTTGCAGTTCTATGAGGCCATAATTGCCACATGCGCATCTGGCATCGTTAACAGCATGACACCATGACCCCTTTTCGAATGACAAAGGTAGTCCAATCGTGGAAGATTCTTTTCCTGCTTGCGTAAATTGCTTCGCCGTCGTTGTCTTGCTGGCTCGCGAGACCATGAAGCCGGGGTCACGGAGTCTAGTTCGTAGTTGCCTTGGGCTCCGTGTATTTTATGGATCGAAGCTAGAATGTTTTATCGTTGTCCATTGCTTTTCTTTTCCGTGATTGTCTAAAATGAATGAACCGACTTAGTGGCATCTGGGCCGCCCAGGCCTTGGAATTAACCTGAGCATTCTCTTAGTTTCTCGTTTCTCTGTCCCCACTACGACGGACCAGGACCCTGATTGGCGCTTCTAAAAATATGAGTTTTTCATATTCGTTTAAATACCTCCTCAGGGTAGTTTATCTTGATGAGCGTCTCCGGCGCATTTTTCGCTCCTATAGCTTTCGTAGTTTTCATCAAAAAGTCAAATCAGCGGGAGTGATCAGCCCGTCGTGATCCCTGGGGCTCCCTTACCGTATGTTATGGAAGGTGTTTTACCGGCACAGAGTCGGGGAGCCCAGCCCTGGATAGAGTAGCGATGTCTGCATTGTCCTAATGTTTATACTGTTTTGGTGCTTTCACCACCACGTTGTGCTCATTTTCGCAGTTTCCGCATTTCTGATTCCACAACCTCGATTTTTTAATGCTGTAATCTCCTGGTTTAGTCAATAGAACTAGGCATCGAATTCACTACTTTTCGCACGTCGTTCACTAGCTGCATCGTCCAAACATTCTAGATGCCACATGTGATGTCCACATGTGTCACTTGCGCGCACGTAAATTCAAGATAACGTCTTTCTGAGTACGACTGCTAAATGTTCCGCTCAAATGCCAGCACTATTTTACAATTGGAAACACACCACAGGGTAAGTCATCAGAAAACTTTGTGGAGACTCGCCCAAACGACTACACCGTATCGCGAGAAAATCAACATTGTACGCGACTTACCATGGTTTATGCTCAAAACTTGTTCGTAAATGGGCGAACGAATGTTCACTGCCTCTGCTACGATTTTGCCTTCGTGTTCAATTGGATAGATCACAATCTGCTTGTCCACAACCTCGTAACTGTCTCCTTAAGTTGCTTTCATAGTTTATGTTTTAAGTGTTATACATTGGCGATTCAGGTTTACATGGATATAATAGACTCTACGCTTCAATTTACGTATAGGCTTAATCTATTGTTATTTCCGTGTCGTGTTAGGCAAACGACATGATAGTCTTAGTACAAAAGTATACCGCCATGAATTCAGATAGCTTAATCACCGACTCCGCTCTGAACCGTGAATTCATCCTTACTGCCGGTAACTTTCATGACTTTAGAGTGATTATGAACTGTAGATATGACAATACAAAACGCATTGTGGGTACCGTTCAGTCTATTACTATTCCGTGTAGTAGTTAATTCGCAAGCTCATTTGTTATGTTTCATTACCATTTCACATGACTAAAGACCTGAACGCTCTAGACAGGGTCCACACCAGCTTAATTCATCGTGTCTCAAAAAATGTTTTTCATGGCATTGTTAAAATACCACAAATCCTTTTTCTCTATAACTTTACTAAATCGCATGCTTGCAAAAGAACTTGGCAATCTCAGGCCAGCGTGCGGCATATTTCATTAGAATATTAATACTCTTCGGAAGGGAATAGCAACACGCTTATCTCGATTAAATCCTGTGAGCAAATAACTCATTTTCTTGGCGGTAACTTGATATTTTAAAAATATATTTGCTTTTTTGCTCGATAAACTTTTTATTCCGTTCTATATTGTCTTTATTATAGCTTATGTCCTGCACAAATTAGAATACTAAATTAAAGCATCTTTATAAAATTACCGATAACTGAATTAATTGTATTCGCTCGAGTAAAATGTGCTAACACATATGTTGATTGATACAGGCAATCACTGCAGACTGATTTAGGCAAAATGACAAACCACATACCCACGATTGAAAAAAACTTAATGCGCCATTTTAAATGTTGCGCAAATCTTTGCTCCATTTTGAGATATCGCAGTCAAAGTTAAGCTTTTTATTTCTAATTTTGAAACGAAACAACACTCTCTGGCTTTGACAAAAAAAGAGAGGGATGGAGAAAGCTAAAAATGCAGAGAACGAATATCGGAAAAGAAGAAAGAGAAGCGAGGTCCGCCCTGCTCAAGCGGTAGCAACGTCGCTACTGACAGCAGAGATGTCGCGAACGACCCAAGTTCCTCGCGTTCTATTCTCAACCTTTTCGATCCAACAAACCATTCGGTTCCGACACGTTCACGCATTCCGTATCATTCTAAGATTGGCGACGCCGGAGCAGTTCATCTTCTCCTTCGCTCTTACGAATACAACCCCACGGTTTCTCTCTTTCAATCCTATTTTGACTTGCCAGACTTGACTCGCAAATAACCCCGCCCGTGCCAGTGTTTCTAGACACCCGGCTTCACTTGCGATAGTTTCCTGCCCTCTTCGCATCACTCCTTCGACTGGCAAGAGCACATAACTTACTCAAGAGCTCAGATGTAACCGAAATAAGTCTTTACACATTTTTCCAGTGTCTTCGAAAAATCAAGAAGGTGCCGATACATGTGTCTTCATATATGTGTACTCACTCTATTTCGAAAAATCTATCTCATATTCTAAATCTATAAAACTATTTGTCTTTCCATACTTATTTTACAAATCTGAGAGAAGGCTTTGTCAGAAAAACAAGTGCGGGAGAAATCTTGGCGGACTTCTTGACTTTTCTCTGACCTGCTCTTTCCTTAGATGGCATAAATAGCAATTCCATGCTCGCTTTCATCCGAAACACTATCCGTCTTATACTCCAAATTTCGAAAATATTATTTCAGCTTGGAAAAAAGCCCTTTAAACCGAATCGACTGTATAACAACAATAATAACAACGTTTTAATTATTTTGCCCGTGGATACTAGCATTCCTGCTCTTAATTTACTCTAGCAAATTTCTGTGGCTTTGTCGAGCTTTATTTAATCCGATCGTTATATAAGATAATCTGCTATATTTTTCACTAAAGGGTTTTGGAAATGTGTGGTGTGTACACGTATTTGTAATCCACGCATATCGAAAAAAGGCTATTTTCGAAAACTGTTGCTACTTATCAAATTAATACTTAAGCCATATTACAAATTGTCGCATACCGAACTATATATATCACTTAGTTTGTGTTTAGGCTCCTCTTGAAAACGGTAAGTGACAGAGAGAAAAAGATTACAAAACTTTTAGAACGTTTGATAAAATTAATCTAGTTCAATATTGCAAAATTATGTTCTAATTTTAAGCGAAAGATGACTTCGCACTTTTTTCTCTGAATCGAATTATTTTCAAGTTATTTAAGGTTCTGTACCTTCTTTTTTCCATATTATCAATGATGGGAATTTCAATACTGATAAGTCATTGGAGTTCTGTTTTTATTTCATTTGATAAATTTATTCACACTCAATGAATGAGCGAAGCTAATGTGTAGCAGAATGTCGACGCGTTTCCAGTTGAAAATACTTCTTGCCCTGAATTACTTTTACAACAGCGTTTGAAATGAAGCAAGCTTTTCAAAGTTATAGAAGATGTTCGGAATTACCTTTGTTTATGGAACTACATGTTTCAACGTGAAAAATAACATTTCGGACAGCTTGTCTAATTTTTTTTGAACTGTTAGCCAATGCGGCTCTTACCCTTATCTCGATTCAATCACTTGAGTGTGACCGTGTCAAACGATCTCAAAGAATTTAACATTGAACTGTGGTATACTTCATAAAACGTTTTTCATTAAGCATCTTGCCTGGCGTAATAGTTATTGTGATGCAAACCCATTTTCTGCCACGCCTATATTTAACTACTATTATTATCATACAGTTTTTCCATCTTTTTATATTTAGACGCAAATTAAACATAAAGCTCGCAACATTAGTACACAAGGCTGTCAAAGGTGTCCGGTGGACTTAAGGCAAGATGGTAAAGCAAGTGTAGTAAGGACATAAACGTAAACAAGAGACCTACACTTCGGCTAGATCTCTTCAGGGACATGTGAGCTTTTATAACGGTAGATGCAGTCAGCTATACATCCGTATTTCCCCGAGACTAATGTTACCCACCGCGCAAAGAAAAAGTATTGTTAGAGAATTTTTATCAAGGCTCGGACGGCCTCTGGGTTTCTGCCTGTCAAATTCAATTCCATTTGACTCAAAGCTAAAATTCTGTAAAGGCTAAAAGTAATCATATAGTGGAGGGCCGCATTATTTTTGGCAATTTAGAAGTAGCAGATGAATGCGCGGAATTGTCTTCAATAATATATATCTATGTCTACTAAGTTTAAGAATAATTCATCTTTTAAGGGACTCCCAGTTTTTATTGTGTACTGCATCATTTTAATCGAATAAAAATAAAAATATTATCGTCTTAATAATCTTTGCTTAAAAGGATTGACTTGCTTTACTTACACTTAACGCATGGTTAAAATATTTTGTTCTAAAGAATCATACTCATCAGAACCATACTCATTTGAATCATATTCATGTGTCGAGGACAAATATCTGATTCTCAAAAATTACAGTTGTAAGTTGTGAATCGCGTAGAGAATACAGAATAAATACATACCAGATTTAGTAAATGCTGTTTTTGAGAGGACTGAGTTCTGGATTGATTCAAAATATATTTTTAAGTGCATATTACAGCGGCACTTATATTTTAAACAGACCATAAGTATGCAAACTACAATTTATTTTGGCAATATCTGAGTGGATGACAATCTAATACTGCGCATGTGCAAATGCATTACTTAGTTGAGATGACTGTTTAAGAAGGTAACTTCTTTAAAAAAATGAGAAAAATTAATGTGAGTATTGTATACGTAAATTTTTTAAATCTTTTTTCCTCATAGTAAAGAAATCTCAAACTGAGTAGCGCTGTAACACTTACTTGTGGGAGTAGTATGAATGTAAGCTAGACACAACGACTAAGAAATAAAGCCGTGTTAAAAAAGACGGGAATGATGATCGAGTCCTGGAATGCCATTGGTTTAACTAGACAGCTGGATTAAATGCGTAATCTTATATTACAACAAAGCTGTCAAAAACAATGACATCTTTTTTACAGAATAATTTCATTAGCCAAAGAAATCAGCGCCATTAGCTAGCCCCGACAGTGGAACACGTCATTCGTTATCGTTCTCAAATATTCTGCTCGATTGTTGCTATCGCTGTGTTTGCTTGCGACTTAATTTATAGCGTTTTAGTGACAAAAAGAACCTTGATAGTAAATTCTCACTGAGTTATTAGCCCACAAAGTTAAAAAAAAAAGATCGTTTGTTGAAATCTGCTGGCAGTTGTTGCAGCTTCTCTCCTCACGGTAAAACGCGATCATTTTCCCGACAGAAGTAAAGATGAACAATCTGGCTTTAACTAAAAGATTTTTGATAAATACTGACGATCTTAAAACGGCGATTTATAGACAATTGTGGAGTCGGTTCTCTAGCCAGTTAACAAACAACTAAGCGCTCAAAATTTAGTAGCAAGATTATACTTACTAAACTCCGTAAGTCTCAGTGTTCGTGGCATTGCTAAACGCTCACACATATTCTATCACAAAATCCTTTCGAATTATCCAATATCCGTTTGTTTTCGTCATTGTAAATGTATTGTCGACAAAGATCAAAACATTAAAATTAATTGAGTACTTCCATCAATGCAGTGATACAGAAGTAAGTAAAAATGTGGTGGTATAAGTACACCTAGAAGTGCGATAATATATATATATATATATATTTATATATATATATATATAT
>MNPL01010789.1:13996-30380 GCA_002081605.1 Tropilaelaps mercedesae
CGGTGGATCTAAGAAGACATAACGAGCTAGTGGTACGGATCACACGTCTCTATGGCTTCGAACCCTAAGGTGAAGTAATTCTGTAGAACTAATTTAAATTGGGTATCGTTCACGCCCTGAATTGAAATTCACCTAATGTTCAGCTTACGCAAAGGATTTTCATTACGATTACAAACAAATGAATATTACCACTTACTAGCAGAGAGGTAGGGTGACTCTACGGTTAGAATCTTAGATTCCTGCTGTCCAAGGTACTTGGCTTAGTTTTCCAATTAGTGTGTAAGCAACAGCAATAGTTGTTATTGGCAAAGTTCTTTTGCAGAGTAAACAACTGATATGCTCAGATTCAAACTGTACTTCACTGCTCGATGTTTACCTCGTCAACTAGTTGCGTCGAGTTCTGCCCTTTTGTACAAACTGTTAGATTTAAGCCTAGTGTTCATGGTCTGAATGGTAAAGAAACTGTTATTGATTCCAAATGACCAAAAATAACAAAGGACCGAAGAAACTTTTTCAAAAAGCTTCCAGTTTCATCAAACTACGCGCGAATGTAACTTTGAAAAGCAACTTGTGAATAAACAAAATGGCTTATATCTTAATCATCGATCATTACGGAGATGGCCATTCAAGGATGTAACTGTAGCATTTGCAGTCCACTACAAATCATTATGTTGGCTACTTGATTTATTTTAGTCTATTTTCGTCTAAAACAGTTATTAGCTACCCCCTCCATTACCCCCGTTGCGCTGTTTACAGGGCAGCGGCACAATGTTTGCACAATAAGAAACGACATGTATAGCACGTATAGACACGATAGCCTTTTAACCCGATTTCCCCCTACACGGCCTATACGGTTGAATAGCAACAAATGTATGGTGAAAAGCAATTCATGTATAACCTTGCATCGCAACCTTGTACAGCCCTCTTTCATCTTACGGTCTTATGGTCATTTTTCTGCTGATTATAATGAATATGAGATATATGAGTATGGGTCATGTGGTCGTGTGTCTGTTTGAGTAATTTTAAACACCTAGAGTGATTATTAAGGCGGAAATAACTGAAGGTGTGACATGTGGTTAGTCGCAATAGTTCGTAGTTTGTTTCATATAGGCGGCATATCCTTAAAAAAAATCGATTTTCTCTGAGGCGAGATTTTGACATTGGTTGATTTGGCGTCATAGTTATCATTGCAAACATATCTGCGCGAAAAATTCTTATAATGATCAATTTTACCACAAAGAGATAACTTAGAAAATCTACAGCACCAATGTCCTATTTTTACGTTAGTTAAGGGTATATGTGATATTAAAACAAATGTTTTATGCTTGTTAATGCAGTTTACTATTGTCGGGTTACATCATATACGCGTCTAGGTGCAAATTGAATTATTTTTAGTGACACTTCACATGCACGGTTGCGTGTAGCCGGCAGTTTACATTATCGGCACCCTATTGTTTCTATTATATCAGCAAACATTATTCTCGAAAGAGAAAATTAAAATATGAAGGACAACTTTGTTTATATTCATAATATCACACTTTCGTACTACCCCTGTTACGTTGTTAGATATAATACAGATAGGTAAAATAAACGATTACCAACCACTGAGGGATCCACTGATCTGTGTCACTTACTTCGCATGGATGCAGTAGAATTGCTGTTTTTTTTTTCTTGCAGAACAACGTAATCCAGCGATTTTTTTCAATCATTTCTTTCAATTACTCATACATATTTCCTATGTCTGCAAAGCCGCTCCAACTAGACGTTTTCCATTTTGCAAACATTCACCCGTTGTACATAACCAAAAACAGTAGTGAAAGAATTGTTTCTTCGGTCTGGTGTAAGCAGCACCACGTTCGTTTACCGTACGAGGTCATTTAAGTAGTTGACAGACCCTGGCATGTGTCGGGGTCGGTGGCTTGGTGGATTCGTGTGCATGTTGCGACCGGAGGAGCCATGTAGATACACGGGTTCTATCCCCGCCAGTGCACTTTGCATTTATATGGGGTCCGTCTTACGAATTAATGCGAAAACTGCTACCGTGGACGTTAAATGTTGGCTGGCGGTCAGCCCTAAAAAATAAAAAAAAAAAAAGACCCTGGCATGTAGCATTCTTTGTAGGCTGCATTCTACCTACTCGTATCAACGAGTGGGCAGAATGCAGAAGAAGAACCTTGTTGAGACCGAACACTCGCTTTGACCTCGAATTTTGCTCGAGGAGAAACAAAACCTTGTTAACATTTCCCACTGTTTACTTCGCTTCCAAACATATCTTCGCAACGAAGAAAACACGGGCGGTTCAGGAGCGGTAATTTGTTCGCAAGCGTCGCAGTACACGCTGCATCACCTTTCTAAGAAGAAGTTTCCTTAGATGAACGGAGAAGTATTTTAGAGCCTTTGTGTTTCGTTTCGATCGGATCGTGATTAGAAATCAAAGAAACACACAATAGACAAACTAATCGAATCAAACTCGAATGAAAAACTCCAGATGGACTTTTTGTTGCTTCCAATAGGATGCCCTATTTACTGGATGTTTTGTCGCTCTTTCAAGTCCTACAAGCCGAAGGAGCCCAAGGCTGTTTCTCTCAAAAAGGTCGCAGAATCTTGTAACTATTTGGTACGGTTCTAACCTCGTTGCCAACGGGAATGAGACATCGAAAAGGAGACAAAAACTAGCGTCCTTAGCTCACATAGTCCGTAATAGTTATTTATTAAATTTCAAAGAGCAAAAATTTTGCTCAGGTACTACCTACATCTGCGTCCAAAATGGGCACTCATTTATCTCATATGCGCGTGATTTTCGGATAACTGGCTCTCTCCGATAAAAACGAACCACAAATTCTTTCAGCAGCATGGCTTAGTATCCTACCGAATTATTCATGAAAGTTACATGACGAGCATAGCAAGCCTAACGGAGTAGATGTTTAGTCGAAATCATTCCTAGCGTTCTACTTTTTGCGAGTCATAAAACTTCGCCGGGCTTCCGCTAACGATGACGTTTCCATGGCTAGTTTCGTAATACTACGCACCAGGATACGATGACCAAGTGAACAGTGAATCATTCCGCTGACTAGGGTTCACATACATAGGATATTGTGGACTTATGAACGATGGGCCAAGGTCAGGGATTACAAGTGGCTCGCAGTGCAGTAACCCGCATAGAAAATCAGCCGTCATTTGGCTATTGCTTCATTCATACGCATAGCCTAGTGTCCTGTTCATGCCTTTCAGTTCACCCAGACGCGGATAAATTATCAACTAGAGATCACGGAAGTTTGCCAACCTGAGACTTCTGTTATCATAATAACCTTCTACTTTCCCATACAGGCATACGTTACAACTAGAACAAATCCGAAGCGGTTCCGCTATGTAAATGCGATATTTATAACTATGACTCTCCGCAGCAGCGGAAACATGGAGGCCATAATAGAAGTAAACCCAGTCAATAATTTCGCTTCTTGTAAGAATATATTAGTCATGTAATCTTGGCGGCTAAGTATATGGATGATTTCGTATCTTGTTACTAGTAGTGATTATCTTGGAACGCTAGTTACTGCCTCATATCGTGGCGAATTTCTTTGCTGAGCGTTAGATTTGCGTATTTGCGATATTGAAGGTCGCAAATTGGTTGGTTAAATCCGGTAAGCAGTTTTATAACGCGTACTAGCCTTTACTTTTTTCAGATTTTCCTTCGCTGCGCTCAAAGTAAATTATAACTCCTTCCATGAGCCCTCCTTTGCAAGTACAACATGCATGGATGGCTTACAGCATAAGCTTTGACGGCAAGCAGATTTTTAGGAACTGGGTGGCAATAGTATATTCTACCTCTGCAATTTGACCAGCGCTAATAACCACTAGGCTTTTGCTATCCCCCAAAAAATTAATGACTTTATAACACGTAACAAAGAAGTCGTGACTCGAATAAATAAATTGCTTTCACTGGCATATAATTGGCGTCCAATATACTTATTTTCATTATTTATACCTTCAGGCTAACTTTTAAGGCAACATCGAAGCACGCCCGTATGAGAAATCTCACTGACGTTTGGTTCAAAATGGCACTCACCCAGCCGAAAATGTGGATGGCAGCATTGTTAAAAGCCTTTGTCTTACTGGATTTTGAAGCAAGAAAAACACGCATTTTAACAGGTACTTCAATTTTAATAAATTTATTAATGAAGCTAAATATTTTTAAGCTGTGCTCTGAAATAATTTAGTGTATCGATAAGATGTAACCCATTCCGAGTACATTTTCGTCATTCCTTGATTTTTTATTCAAATTTTAAACAACCCTTCATGTTCTTCGAGCTTAAAAACGCTTTACTAAGGCACCATTAACTAAGCGCATTATATTGATCTAGACGCGTTAAAGATCAGCCACTTCCAGTCAACAGAAACCAGCGGCAGAAATAGATGATACAGAACTGATTGTGAAGATTGCGTAGCCGAAAAACTAATTTTCTTATCGAACACAAACAAAAATTTGAATACGCTATGTGCATTACAGCATTATAATAGGGGTACTCAGCGAATATGTAGTAAAGTTAGAATCACCCGGTGGGCCTTTGAGTAAGGGAATGAAAACAAATGCTTGCTGCATGGTGCCGTACTAGAATGCATGCAATAAACGTTGATCTTCTATAGAGAGAAATTCACCTCTAGACATATATGTATATATATAGATAAAAGGAAATGTTATCATGGCCTGTAGGTTGACTGTTGCGAGAACGAGGTGATTGGAAAATGTGTATACCTGTTGGCAACGTAACTTTGTTGTTATAGATTAATGGTAAACAAAAAACGAAGTTCGCTTTTATCACGTTTTAACACACTCGTCAATTGTATACCTTATCTCGCAGACAGGATATTGAAAAGCACGAAAGCGCGGTCCAACTCCAATTTGTAAAGCTGAAGTAGACCTTTACCAAAGGAGACCTGAAGGCGGACTGAACTCAAGAGATTGCCACGTCCAACGAACTATGGGAAGGACTTAACTTTGTTTTCCCGGATACCTGTGCAATCCAGCACTGCTACTTCCGGTGTGAGACATAAAAAATGGGCGACACTTCACCTTTACCTGCGATCAAATATTCCTGGTTGTGCGAAAAAATTTCACTGTCAATGACCACCTATTATACCAATCTAAGTGGAACAACATTTAATTAGTTTGGCGCAAAATGCGGAAAATACGTGCTAATTACGTATATTATCTACCTTAATAAGAGCTCGATAAACCGAAACGGTACACTAAATTGAATGCCTTATTTTGCGTTACGCTCTTACCTACTTAGCAGGCCTGAGTCACGACAGTAAACACAATAGTGGCACAACAAACGCAATAGTGATTTGAACGCGAGCTAAAACCGCCCAGATCTAAATTTGTAATTGCTCCTCGTCAATCGAGTGTTTATTGCTGGACCATGATCGTCACATGTATTGTCTAAGTACATACACAATTCTTTCTCGTCTTGCATGGTAAACGTAGCATACATTGAGCCTTGAAACTTTGCTATTGATTTCACCGACGAATCGGGGGAGAGCCAGTATTTGCATATTACTGATATGAAAGTATGCTATTAGCAAGAATTCACTAGATGTCCGCCCGTGTTTCATATGGTGTCGCTTTTTGTTACACTTGTCAATGGTAGTATTCAACGGATAGCCTGTGATGTTTATATCATTATTGTCTTTTATACAATACGCTCTACTACGCATGACTTTTCTCGCATTAACATAAGGCTGCAATGCAAATTCACCTTCATCAATGCCAAAGAGTTCACAGTAGTACGATTGCTGTCGGGATCGAGCTCTTCTAATGTAATTATTGGTAAGAGTGCTAAGTATGCGGGTCAGAGTTTAGAAAAAGATTGAGTTCATGCTCGAGAAAGAATACGGTGTTGCCGCTACGTAAGTTCTTCCTCGAACGAATAGAAATTTACTTGTCGTGGTAAACCTTTATAGTTAACGATACTTTCTAAGGTCAATGGCCTTTTAAAATTTGTCTATTGCTTCTAAAACCTCTGGTTCTTCCGGAAAATTGCACCTACCACTGATCCTACGTATAAATTTTCGCGTGCGTAGGGTGACCCTCCGCTGGCCTTGTTTTTATCAGAAAAGGCCCAGAAAAAGGATCTTGTCTAGAATTTTCCTCAGGAATATATGCTCTACAGGTGCTGCTGTTTTAGAAACGCTTACCATGCAGCTTGTTTAAGATTCAATCTGGTAAGTAATACAAGCTGAAGAAGAAAGCATCGATAGAACTATTGATTCATTTTGTATGTTTTGGTCATCTCAATTAATTTGGACGAATTTTGTTGTTACGGTTTCCATATAAACTTACTCCTGCACGCGCCAGGGACATTCACGTCTTCGGCATGAAAGAACCCTTGTTACTTTAACAGATCAAGTTCAACGTATTCAGTTCTACGAAAAATTAAAAAAAACTAGCTTAGGAAAAGTTAGGCATTATATGTGCGCCTGATAATCACGCACGGCAATGAACAGCTAAAAGTACCTTTCTTAGAAGAGACGAGCTTTCACTTACAAAATGACGTACGGGTACCACACTGATTTCCCGTTGAGCCAACGTATTCTATGTTCGTATGTCTAAACGCTTGTCTGATAGCTACGTTTTTAATTTTTACGTGTCTACGCTAAACTTGCATACCAAAAACGGTCTGTTTATAAAGCACATTCGACCATCTGGCCAGACACTCTTATTAAAGCAAGCAGTGCCTCTTCTTCTAACTTCCCGTCAGTACAACAGCTATATTGTTATGAGTTACCGTAAATACCGCAAGTTATACGTGTGCTATCAAACGTTATAAATGCAGTACCATGCACAATCAACTAAAGAAATACAGCACCAAATAGATATAATACTTGATTACAATGTCCCACGCCATACTCCTGTTGAAATACATGGGTGTTGATAAAAGCAAATCTCTAGGTAGTGAAATTCTGACATTAGAGTTTCTGTTGACAAAACAAATACGTATATGTTTTGTTTTTGACTTCTATGCTAATGCGATACACTATTTGCAGCGACAGCAAGGTAGGTCTACGCTGGTGGCTATTCCTATTTTATTTTTCTGCTGGATAATGGATCTGTTTCGATGTAGGTTACATACAGCCAGATGGTGATGCTTCACAGGAAATCCATTCAGGAAGTTATGCTAAGATTTTAAAATAGAGCGATACTCACACATTGATACAATAAATTCAGTTTAATGTCTGGTGCATCCATCACCGCTTGCGAGAATGCTCCCAAACCCGGCATTTCAGCGGCTGGCAAATACAACAGTTCAAAAAAGAATTTAGCTAAACGACGCACAGACGACGTGCAGATAGTATCGAGTTCGGTGGCTTGGTGCATTCGCGTGGCTTTACGATCGGAAGAGACAAAAAGGTGCAAAGGTTCGGTTTTCGCCGTTGAACATTCACATTCATGGGCTCGGTCTTACGAAGAAATGCAGCAAACGGTACCGCTGACGCTAAATGTTGACTGATGGCCGGTCCAAAAAATATCAAGTAAACGACGCCGAGCTAGTCGGCTTTCCGTGTAGAATTAGGAAAAAGAACTCAAAACGATTGTAGGGACACCTGTGTTCCATTAGTGGCTGGTTTATATAACCTAACGATGATATGCACCATCAAAAAACAACAAGTAGGGGCTAATAGCTTGTGAACACGTAGTTTTTCACACAAGTTTCATCACGTTGTCATGTTTACAGGTCGACTGCGCCGGTTTGCGGGCAGCACTAGTATTGAACACAATGAGAACTCTTGACCAAGTTTGATCGCCTGAAGGCATATAGCAAGTTCCCATTCACACCTGTCCGCAAGAAACAAAAAACTATGTTGGAGATAACATATAGTGAATTAAGGAACTAGTGAGACCATTTTCAAAATATATAAGGTTCGGAAAATACTAATTGAATCAGCTGCAGGAGAGTGGTTGAGTCGTTACATTGAGTATTTTAAAAAAAGAAGCATTGAATATGACCAGTAGCAAACGTATTTTCGCTTAACAAATGGACAAAAATAGGAACCCACTTTTGTGTTGATCAAAAGGGGGCTTGATATAACTTATCACAACCTAACGTAAGCGTAATGGTACAATCAATTGTGTGTTAAATTGAAATATTGTAAATAAATGCAACACTTTCAAAAAGTCTCTTTGTGAATTTCGCTCTACGAAAACATTCTGTCTTCAAAGCAAATGGAAAGTTTCCTTGGAAAAATTTTCTTAGAATATTCCAAACGTGAGATAAGCGTCTTGGTCGGACGATGCCACTGGGCAATATCCTCAATAGTATTTGAAAGTACGCCTCCGCCCTCTGTTTCATTAGCTATAACATAGAATTTAAGATTTTCTGTCAGCAATCTGGAAATAACCTTAATATGAATAAATAATTTTTGGTTTAGCACAAATATTTTAATTAGAAGTGACCAAAAGGTGCAGCCTGGTATGCTTCAGACAGGCATGACAGCTTTATGAACGGTGCGCAGGATTTGGGTGATAGCCTTGGTTATTCGTAAATTAATCGTCTTCGAAATAATATAATTAAAGCCTGTGCATGTAGCGTGCCTTTTAGACAAGCAACAACATTCCAAGTTCACAGGGACGATCGTAGTATTTTGAAATTTTTCGTACTTGACGTTCAACTGATTCATAGCAGCTTCTGAAATGGTGTTTCCTTTTTGGGTGGATTTGCTTGGTAAAACAAAAACACAGACTAAGCGAAATAATGCTGGAGGAATTGCAAATATAACCATTTCACCATTTGCTAGAGCATTGACAACTTGACTACCGCAAAGGCCGAGTAGGTAGGGTAACACTGCTAGATTCAAAAATTAGACCTGAGTTCGCTCTAGAACACTGCAGTTACGCTCTACTCAGTCTTCTCGTACAACACATTTATCTTGAAACATTAGTGCTGAAAGGTTTCGCCTTGGAAACACAAATTAGGAATTACTTTTTAGGCAAAAAGGCACGAGGGAAAAAATCTTCGACAGAGACATGATACATGTTCTTAGCTCGGATGAGAAGAAGGATGGGCGCCAGGAGAGAGGAAAGGGTATAGAAAATGGGCACCAAGCTCGAGCGTTACGACAGCAGGATTAGTAACACTATCAACAACAGTGTTGTTAAACAATTTGCATAAACTACCAGAAAAACAGGCAGGGGGACTATGTTTTGAGTTATCCCATCTTTCATCTTCTGTCCGACTCGTGCTGGCTGATCGTATAATTACTCGAATAACAAGCGTTTCAAGAGTACTTGATTAGATTTTAGTTGATTAGACATATATTCCGTTTCAACAATTACTTCTGCGCTTTCCGCAAAAAGTTTACGCACCACAGTTCCGTAGCGCCGGGACGTAGCTTTGTCTTACAAAGATCATTATAGAATTTGCCATGCAATACGATAAATTACAGGGACACACAACGTTAATATTTCATCCCGTCGAAGTACACCTATGCCCCATATACTTTCACAAATACAGGCAAATTGCGCCTGGATGAAGAAAAAAGGCCTCACCGAACTTTACGGAATGATCATTCAACAAGCCTATATTTCTCGGAAAGCTTAGTTATAAGGTGAAAATCATTACAAACCACATTATGTTACCTTGCTTGACTAATTATTTATAGAACATTTCACACGATATTATTCTTACACTACCTTTCCCTTTTCATCGAGGGATGAGTTCCAACCGTAAACTCTGCCGAAAAGCCGACAGAGCTTACGACTGAGTGGCAAAATAGGATCTTGTTTGTGCTTTCGTATTCCGCCTTGACAGCAAAATGAAGCTTTACGTTCTGCCTCTTTGCTTAGATGACAACGAATGCCGGGCCCTTTTCAGGCAACAAGCTTTGCTTCGGTTCGATGAAGCCTTTCCCTTAGTAGCACTTGCCAGGTCGTGGGCCTAACAAAGTGCCCCTCCTAATGCACCTGGCTGTAGCCAAAGCGACTGGTAAATCGATGCAATTGGCTTAGCCAGCCTTCACATATAAGTGGACGAGAAGACCTGAGGGAGGCTGGACGAATCGGCTGCACAACGGATCGCTCGTCCTTGGAGAACACACGTGCCATTCTTCTTATGGTCCCTTACCTCCTAGCCTTTGACGACCGTGAAAGCAATATAATGCTGAAGACGCCTATGTCGGCTTTAGTGGTACAAAATTTCCGAATTAATTCCTAAAAACTACTTGTAAGGTATAGCCACCAACGTGAATTATTCGTGCGAGAGCTTACGTACGAACGATCAAGATGCAAGTACTGGCGAAGCAGAGTTTTTACAATTGTTTATTTTCTTGTTAAGATCAAAATGATGTAACCAAGCTCTGTCTCAACGAACTAGGTCTACGTTGATATTGATACTGACTTTGTAAGCACGTTGCTTGATTGAGGTGTCTGTTGGAATAAAAAAATTTCGGAACGAATCACTTTCAAGACCTAATTTATAAGTCTTGAAAGTTTTTGAAGAGCAGACTAACCACGCTACAATTCAGAGTATTTCAGAACATTGTTGTTATGCGTAATAATAAAACTTGGTTGCACGAACGAAGTATGTTTACTGTCTTAGTATTTTATAAAAAAGCTCTACAGCAAATTAGGTTTTAAACAAATAATGGCTATGCTATAATTGAAACTAAAAAATCAGCTGCGATGTTCTTTCAACACCATTTAGTAATATTATAAATTATGAATATTGGCTTCCTGAACTAACGGGGCGGCGCCCTTAGGCTAAATTATTTTCTTTCCATATGTACTATATATGGAATAATGACTAATGATAAGAAGCATATGCGGTTAGCTATGCAGTTGCTCAACCGAGAACTATTATTAGCTGCTACAAAATATGGCGTACAATGTACCCTTCCTCAACATTACACTTGTCTATGGACCTGTTCAAGCCGTTTGTATATCTGTGATTTTTTCTTAGAGTGGTTGCTTGTTCAATTAAACGAGTTATCACATTTTATGCTAGGAGTTACTGGTCCTCTTAATAAATCGTTGCTGACTACAAATTGAAATTCATAGATTCAAACGGAACAATTGTAAACACAAGAAGTGAAGAATAAGATTACTCTGAAAGCTTCTGAAGGAACTTCTAGTGGGTTGCGGTTCTATATGACAGGCCAATAGTTATTTAGAGGCACGTAGCGCCGCGCGTTGAATTTGAAGCCTCTATATTAGTAATATCGCACATCGGTCATATATCTAATACTAGTTGTGGAATCAGCGGGTAGTACCACTAGCAGAGCCGAAAGAACAGCAGTTTTGTATAGTAGTAAGATTCGTGCCGAACTATGGTAATTGAATTTCCCCTGAACCGTAACAACCACATAGAATCTGCCATTCTACAATTCAAATATTTTGAAGTTTCGATGGCAAAATTAGATTTTTACAAATAACGACCTACTCAAAAAGCAATTTGATAAATATTAGCTCACCATGAATCGAATAATGCGTTCAGACACTCTATTGCCTCTGCACATGTTTGAATATACAGTTAAAGAGTCTGATTTAACGGCAAGCAGACATTAAATGAAATAATGCATTGCTTCATCTTTTACATAACTGCATATATTTGAAGCGTTTTCCATAGAGGGCACACCATATAAGACAGTGATAGTGACGATAGTAATAGCACTAATGAAAGCTAATTTTCATCATTTGTTACGTTTTTATTACTTTTAAGTATCATACTATGAAATATGCATCACTATTATCCGTACCTGCCATAATTATATAGATATTTACATAGTAATCTGCAACAAACTACTGATGGTTTCCCTATGAAGGTGAGATGGATGATTATCATAATTTTTTCCAAAGCATCATCCTATGATTTTGTATGACACATATGCTAAAATGTAAGGCGCATTCAATAGTGACCCTTAATAAAATTGATTTATTCGAGCGAATCATCAGAAATTTTCTGAATAGCACCAATGTTCTGAAAAAGTCTTATTCCTTCTTATTCCCCAGGATCTCTCAGCCTTCCAAATCCTATTGCACGGCGCTCATTGCAATAGCCGCAGAACGCGTACGCAGACCTTCGCCTTGGTATACAGTTGCCATGAGCGAAAAATTGAGATGCCGTTGACACCGGCGTAGGCCCGGCGGTCTGTTCTTTTCGAAGAGAAAAAACCCAGCCACCGGTATTTGTGTCCCATGAAATATGCAACGAAAGAGATTCTTTTATTCGTTTATCCTCAATAAAATAACCCATTTTCCTGGAGAGCTCCACCGCGACGTAAGTATAACTACCGATGTTTCCCGAAGTAACGTATCCCTTTACTTACCCGCCAATGGTGGAAAGCCGGTTGTCATTGCGTTGGCGGTCCTTGGATCCTACAGGATATTACAGTCTTATACTGCGTCGTTCGTTTTGCGAGCGATCCGAGAAACCGTCGGTAGCCGAGATGCAGGGAGTTTGCTTGGAACGTGGGCCATGTCGCAGGGTCAAACTAATGTATATGATCCAAGCACAACATTCTAATTACCAGCCATGCATAAGGTGGTACGGATGAACGCGCCTGACGTAACCTCGTGAAAAGCGCTGGCAATGCAGGGCAGTCATAGAACACCGATGTTGAAGTCAAATGGCTGCGATGTGTTGTGTTGCCGGTATGTAATTCAGTAAAATTCACAGAATTCCTGCCGTGGAACGCTGCGCATGTTCAAGCGTTTTCTTTACTACAGCGTAGGGGATCTTAGACGGTAGAATCCCTCCGACCATTTACTGCCCCTGTCCCCCATAAAAAGATGGGCTTCTAGCATTCGCTTCTAAGTTGATTTGATTTGCATACGAGCTCGATATACGCCATTCAATAGACGAATAGAAAACCGTCTGTCTGATCTTTTCGAGTTTTCCACAATGCGAGCATGCACATATCAGGCACACCTATTACCTTTGCTACATTACAAGGGTTTTTCTCTAGCTCAGGATAGTTGCTGGTTCGCAAGCATTAGACAAGCTGTTCTAACTTGAAACCTTATATTTCAAACACGTTCAAAGCCCTCCTCGTACGAAGTCCACGTCTAATAAAATTTTGGATTCCATCTGTAGAAAGTTATCGGAGATCTTGTATCCAACGCACTTGTGCACTACTCCTGCAGAAAGCAAACTCCTGACGATCCACGCTATACGGGAACGACCGTTTAGACGCTTGAGAGTGAATACATGTAGTATTTAGCGAATGATCAGAGCAGTTTCAAAATTTGGACAGGTGGCTGCTCGGAGCAAATGTGTGGCATTCCAACGCTACTAATTTAACATTGTTATAGTCACGGTCAGTGTTATAAAAGCAGTAAAATTACTTCAAGCCTTACCGCTTTGCAAAATTTCCTTAGCTGCTTTGTTAGTCTGCGTAAATAAGATGCAATCGAAAATGGGAATGTGGTAGAGCGATGTACGTTATATAATGTTCTATTAGCAAACACTCGTTTTGCGTTAACACTTGTAAAATAAAAGCTTTATAAAATAATTTCTAGAGAAAACTGACTAGATAATTATAATCAAAACGTCCAGACATGTCGGGTAGCAAAGTAACAATCAGAGATATAGTACGTCGACATTCACTTGATGCAGCACCACAAGAAGGCCCTAAACACGGGACTCTTATGGGGCGCATGGTTCGCTATAAAGCGTCAAACCACAGAAAGCTTGATTACCACAAGAAAGTACATCTAAATTCTATAATTTATCAGAATTGACAAATCTGCTTAGAGAGGTACGGCAGGATTTAAATCCCAGTTTAAGCAGGAACTGCATCTCGTTACGCTGGATACAACATATGAGTAGTGTAACAGCAGTCGTAACTTTGAGTAGCGGCTAATAGTAAATGTAGTTTGTCTAACAAAGAGATTGGTACTTCAACGGGTTGCTTCTAAGCAGCTAAACGCGTCAGCCTACACAGACTCTTCGCCTAGCCGTACAGAAAATCATTATCCACAAATCAAATATGCGCTAAGCTCTGTGCTAGGCTAGCCACACGTACGGCTCACCAAGCCGGCTCTACGACGAGTGCTTTTGCATACATAAAGTAGGAAATGAAATTACAAAAGCCGAAATTATGAAGCCATGAGCTGAGTTACATATATATATATATATATATATATATATATATGTCTGAAGAGAGGTTTCATAAGGCTCTGCTTTTGCTCGGATGACAGGAAGAACACACACACACACATAAATGTATATATATTTATATCTATGTAAAGGGAGCTTTCATAATACTTTGCTTTTACTCGGACGAAAGGGAGAACATGCAGTAAACGTTTTCACAAACACAGAGCGTTTTATGTAACCGAGTCAGATCGTACGTAACTACCCTCACTCAAAGGGCTGAATATCCGAGAAAACTGAAAGAAGGTAACTTATACTGTTTCGGTAGCCATTTTAGATGCAACTCTTGATCCGAAATCACCTGCTTTAGTGATTTCATCCGAAGGAGTACATTATAATTAACTTCACAAAACCACCAAAGTGCAACAAAACACGTTATATTTTTAAGAGACCATGCTAGTGTGTAGAGGTTCATCTAAAGCTAAATTACGCATCACCGACAAAATAGTGCAGTAACTGTTTTGCGGATTTCGAAATGAAAGAGTTCCCCTACATACCAATTTTTATGCTATATACAATAAATTGCATAAAACTAGGCATAGCATATTATATGTCAGGTAAGAGAAAAACCAAAAAGGTAAATGAAAAGAAACCTCAATGTATGCAATCTAAATATTTGCACATATTATTTGCGAATAGCTGTTCCATAAGTTGTGGCGTCCCGCGTTACGTTTGAAAATCGGATTGTAATCCTACTGGCAGTTGGCCTGATTTTATGAGATCTCGTTACGAAAGTCATGGGTTATGGATATTGTATAGGTGCTGACAATGCAATTTTATGTGAAACGTTTTACTCTACCTAAGCTAGTATACATAATCAGAGTAGGGTCTAAGAACGCCCCTGTGTCTACAGCAATTGGTTTTTGCTAGGCCTTTTTCAATCACAAATATTAGAAAGCCAGCTTTTGTTAGACATAGCATACACCATTCAGGCCGCAAAAGTGATGTAAAACAAAACCCACCTTTCCAAGAGATAGCCGCAAGTCGCTCATTCGACCCTCACTTAATGTTTCTCCTCACAAGTGCTGAGCGATATAAATAGGGAAAGGTGTTTTTCTTTGGCTCTTACAATATCCGGTAATCTTGGTTCGCGTTTTTCGCGATCGCACCTCTGTGTAGATATTGCTTAGTGGTTTCTCAAGCAAAACGTGTGACCATCGAACATGAATTGAATTTCAACAATTCAAAGACGGTCGGAACCAGAGCGGCTCTTCAGTGTAGAGTTTAATCAGCCCCTTGAGATAAAGATTGATTATCTTTTCGGATTTGTCTTCCTATTTTTTAAGACCATGTTAGAATTCAGCTCGTAGAAAAGCGTTTTTGATGTCCAAATTTGGACGTTTGCTCTGAAAAAATTTACTACATCGGCCGCTGTTATTCTGTATCTGGACAAATGGCATCATTTATAAGTGAGCTTTTGCAAATAGAGTTGCTCTTTACTACACTAACAGTTAGAAATAGTGGTTTCTTGTGTCAGATTGCCTGGTTGCTTCACGGTCTTCGACACTGAAAGTGCCACGTTGAGAACGTTTCATTTATTTTTATTTTAGAGCGGGCCATTGCATTTCTTCCCCTACTTTTGTCTACGTGCTAGTTTTAGTATGTAAAAACCGGGCGGCTATGACTGGACTGAATGTTGAATTCGTTTGACGCTGTGTTTTTTACAGTTTTCAGAACTAAAGGAACACATTTTATTTGCGTGATGTTACTGGTATTATGAAATCACGTTTCGCTAGGTGGTAAATGTTAACCACCCTATGTTTTCCTACAAAAGCACCGGTTGGCTTGAACACCTTGCTTTTACTGCACCTCCTGATTAGATGGTCACACAATATCTGTGGCAAGCCTTTGCAGAGCGCAAAGGTGACGTGATCTGATAATTACCATTTATATTTATTCTTTCTTTTGGTCAAGCATGGAAGAGCGGCATGATCCAACTATTATATGATCAATCGCAGCCAAGCACGAGACTCTCCTAAATGATACGCACGAATGAAACGTGATTTCAGTCTTCCATCTCATTATTGTCTTTGCAAACCCCGCAAATCGCAATAAGCAAATTAAGTTTAATTCGAGAGAGGAGGTACAAACGAATACGTAAGAAATAGATAGCATTGGCCGTTATTGTACTAACTGTAGTTATAAAAGTAGATGGACGTGCGCTTTTTGTAAAAAATATTTTTATCGGCATATATATATATACATATATATATATATATATATATATATATATATAT
>MNPL01010794.1:859-36926 GCA_002081605.1 Tropilaelaps mercedesae
TTAAATATTGGTTGATGGTCAGCCCTAAAAATATTCTGTAAGTACAAAGGTGATGTTGTCTGTCATTCTTAGTTGCACGAGATAACTGGAATGCCATTTAAATTACTTGCAAGAGAAGAACTTTGTACATGACTTACCAGAAAAACACGTGTTAACATTTGTTGTAATAGTAATATTCAATAAGCAATAATAATAGTACATAAGCAATGCACATTAAAATATTAGTTTTGACATCAAGTTTATCGAATATCATTTTATGGTTTCATCAGACAGCCCAATTCGTCTGAATTGGGCTGTCTGATCGAAATGCTGAACAAAATGTTGATTTCGTTAACCTTAACGTGAGTTTATTGCTAAACAACACATACATCTAATCTATAAAAAATTATAATTTTATTTACACAAGAAAATTCAAGGTTAATCTCAATATCCAGAAGAGATAGCAAAAAGTAAAGGATAGTTTATCCTATTTTTGTTAGCACAAATGACGACGCTTGATGGAGCGGGGTTCTTCTTAAAAGTTCAAGAAAGGTTTACTATATTCAGTTAACGATGTCTAAATACAGGCGTATAATATTCAAAGCCGATTACGCAAAAATAAGAAAAGAATATAAATATTTGTGTTGGATACTGTTCTGTACATCGTTGCTGTAGTTGTCACATGCAACGAGAGACTGTCTGAATCGGTAAGAATCGCGCCTGAAAGTTGATTGAGTGGACGGACAATGTAGTCTGTGGAACGTCACGAATTGTCGGCAGCGCAGCACGCATTGTTGTTTCGCATCAAGTAGAAATCTATATTTTTTTAAACCTGACCATCAGCCAACATTTAACGTCCACGGTAGCAGTTTTTGCATTACTTCGTAATAGGACCCCATATAAATGTAAATGTGCACCGGCGGGGATCGAACCCGTGCACCTACGTGTCTCCAGTTGCAAGGCGCATACGAATGTACCAAGCCACCGAGCTTGACATCAAGTAGAAATCTGTTAGAAACTACCCGACTCGTTCAACTGACAGACTAAGCAACTGTACTCCGAGTTACAAGATCAATTGCATATCCGTAATAGTATTTGAACTATATGCTGGTAGGCGTGGCTACGCTGGTAGGCCCTATCCGGGCTACTTCGAAGAATGATATCGGCAAGCATTGCTAATGTTTATACTTATAAATGTTTGCAGGGCTGACCATCAGCCAACATGTAACGTTTTTTTGCTTTTTGCATTACTTCGTACGGACGCCACAAATATAAATGTGCAATGGCGGGGATCGATGCCGTGTACCTACGTGTCTACTCCGGACGCAAGGCGCACGCGAAGCCATCGAACTCGACTAATGCCTGTGACGTACACACCTGTTCGTGAGACTTATGTGCCGTGTAACGCGTTCGCCGGTGCGAGGGAGAAGGCCTTCTTGGGGGGCGGGGCAACGCGTGTTCCTTGTGGTAGTCCTCGTCGTCAGGGTCGTACTTGAACGGATCTGAAGGATCTAAAGGCCGCCGATGGTGTCGTCGTGGTGGAGGCTGCCTAAAAACAATGCACAGTGATGGTTACATCGACTTGACGTTTACATAAACTTTTAAGTTTAAAGAACACACGACAGCTCGGCTGAGGATAGAACAGTTTCCGATATTACTTCGAGGATTCCAGCAATTTGTGGCAAAATCACGAGTGTTCGAGACGCAGTGCTTTAGGTATACAATGTTAAATAATATCACGTTGTAGCGTAGGCTAACTGTGTATCATAGAAAGGAACGCCATACGTTTTGTGATATTACAAAATCAGCTTCGTTTGCGAAAACTACTGCCTTATGAATAGTAAATTCGGTTTTTGGTCTGATCTTTTAGCTTCACATACGATATGTTAGCTACGAAGAACATCTTGTAGAACAATAAATATTCCAGTGGTCTTTTTGATGAAACTTGAGCATGAACTATTGTGATATTTAAATACCCTTAAGATTCCTCCAGGTAACACCTACTTAGTAGAATTAAATAGTGCGACAGTGACCATACGTGCTGTATTGCAGAAAATAATATTTTACGGAAAAACGAATTTTGTAATTTTATGGGTCGTCTAAATCGCATCTGGATGACACTTAATTTTTTTATATAAAACTATCAAGCAATTGCGTCCTGTTTTAAATTGAATTTAAGATTTTTTGGTAGCCTCAAAAATTACCCTCTGTACGACTTCTGCAACCAGAGTTGTTCCAACATTTTATATAGTTTATATATGATAGAAATAACTCCTTGCACGCGCTAAAAAGTAATTTTCGAAGATGCGAAAACTTATAGAAACCACATGCATCATATGTAATAAACGAGGGCAAAGCTGAATGTACGCCCCATTTCATTTATTCGCACATTAGAGAGGTGTATTTACATTACAACTAAGCTATTGGCATATACCAACTAGCACTCTGATTTTACCTAACGTTACGAATAAAAACACCGACGTATCATAGCATCTCAGAACGAACCATCGAAGAAGCCATTAACAAATAACACACGTTTAGTTAGCACAGATACTCAATGACCTTTCCTGGGACTCGGGAATCGTACTTCATGCTTCACGCATGCTCTTTCAAAGGAACAAGATTTAATGAGAGTAAGGTAACGTTTCTCGCAAGAATGTCCAGAACTTTTTCAAATGTGAATAGCTTTCCGTGCTAGTCAGATTTCTGTATTTATAAGACTTACAGAACTCTCACATTTATTCTAAGAATTTCACAACATAAATGAAAATGCAAACCCATTTTGTCTGTAACGTGTAATACTTTTAAATTTCATATAGAATGATAATTCCATCTTTTTCGGTTGAGCTGTTCGATATTTTATTTACTCCGCTAACCTTATGGCCAAAACTTTAGGCATTTTTCAGTTATCGACATATAAAGATAGAGATTATCGACTCGGGGCGATTTTTTTTGCACATGGTTGATCTGGATATGCACTTGTAAGAAGCCAACACGAAAAGCAAGATACCTGTAGCCATTTGCGAAATATCATATTGTGGAGCAGCAGGCGGGCATTCAAAGGCCCGTTGAGCTTGTCGGTGGCGGTAGTGATTCTCTTAGGAATACAACAAGCAATCGTACTTTAGGGGGGTTTAAACAACAAAAAGCTAGTTCTATGTTTAATATTGAAGCGGATCCATTTAGTATGTGGCCAAAACGGTTAAGGACTGGCTACTTTCAGCGAAGCTGAACCTAGCTTGTTCGAGTCCTAATGACTGCACAGACCTTTAGTGCCTCCGGCGATACAGCCATGAAGTCCCATAGCGGTTTCTATAGCACCGATAAGTAAAGTAAAAAAAACATGGCACCGTGGCTGTGCCCGAAAAACTAGACCACCAACCTAAATCAGTCTGAAACTATCTTCGGTAGTGATTTAAATAACACTGAGTGAATTAAATCCACAGTCACTTTACTGATACGCTCTGCGCGTGTGCTTCGCTGTGACTCCAGTGCGCTGAGCAGTCCTACCTTCTTGGGTA
This sequence comes from Tropilaelaps mercedesae, assembly GCA_002081605.1. Classification (NCBI taxonomy): domain Eukaryota; kingdom Metazoa; phylum Arthropoda; class Arachnida; order Mesostigmata; family Laelapidae; genus Tropilaelaps; species Tropilaelaps mercedesae. The sequence goes on from MNPL01010794.1 coordinate 4,360, forward strand.
ACGTGGATACTCGTCCTCGTCGGAGTGGCGCGATTTGAATAAGAAATGATTGAGTAGCTTCGAAAGAAGTTGAGACTGAACGAGTGCGGCGTGCACGACTAGTACAAATACAGTCAGCCAGCAAACAAACCGCATCACTCAGCTCATTAGTGTGCCCGGGCTTCACTTCACTTCACTGCGCGCCTTTGATCGGTAGGCCAACCGCCCGGTGACCAATCTCTAGCCACTGTGCACTGCGATGTCCCAGTCGCCTTGGCGTTTTGCGCCGTCTGAACGCTATTGCCTGAACTATAAAACGACCGTTCCGTACGGCGATGGCGGTTAGCCGATTGCCAATCCCACAGTAGACATTGGCGTTGCTACCGAAGTCAAAAGCACTAGTTGAAAATGAAACACTCGCAGGTCAGACGTTCCCTGGCATCACCTCACGCACGGCAACACCATGGTGCCGTGTATTTGCGCCCGGATAACGGTCGACTCTGTGGCCATGTGCCGTAGCCTCCGCCCGTAATCCTGCTGCCGCTGCCGACACCATAAGCAAGCACTAGAAATCCCCGTCATCGGAATCGACGCCTGGCGCAGAAAAACGGCCGCTAGCGGAGCGATGCGCGGTGAAGCAGCGGTCGCGACGCTTCTTGCCACTCATCGTATTCGACGTTTCGGTCGACGAGCTTTTGCTACGCAGCCAGACGAGCACGCCGAGAAGAAGATGGTGTGGACGCCGTTGGTTGAGTCCGTTGCAGTGGACGGGGGAAAAGAGAGGAGGGTGGGAGTGGGGGGCTGTTGTGCGGCGTCGAGCGAGATCCAGCAAAGGGACGGTCACGACCGGCAGAGCTACGTCGGGCCGCCGATTCCACCATCTGCGTGGCGGCGTTCACTTCGTCATCAGGCCGACTGCTTGCGCTTACGGAAGCAACGAGAAGACGAGTTTGTCTCATTTTTATGCTCGACGAATGCTACCCGCCTGGCATTTTTGTAGTGGGAGGAATTCGTGCATGGTATGGGGTGTTGTTTTGTAGTTTTGCTTGCTCGAACGAGATAAGCTGGGGTAGCCGAGCGATGGATTGGCGGTAGCCCGTTGTAATCCAGGTGCGCGGGTGGCTAAAGATGAAGGGGTGGTGGGAAGGTACAAGAGGTGGAAGGGGAGAAACGACCACAAAACGAAGGGGGAGATGGACGCGGTCAAGCGAAACTGCAATGACAATTGTATCGCCATCAAAAACGAGCATCGATCGCAGAATATGCCGGGTAATTGAGCCGCGGAAAGTCGAACGGGGAATTGAAATCTTTCTTGCACGCTTTCCATTGTTTACTTCGTCGCAGTCGTTGTTCGGCAAATAGACGGATCCCGCGACGATGGGGTATCGGTTGTGACTTATTGTGATGGGCAATGATTATCCATTGCAATGGCAATTACGGCAGGCTGTTAGCGGTGCATGGTCTACGCGGGACATTCTCCCGGAGCAGGAGGAGTGATAAGATTACAGATCCTCGGAAGAACTGATTAATTAAGCTTGTGTTCGAATTACGGGGCTGCAGAATGAAAGGAAATGGTTTTGTGCAAACCAAGAAACAAGCTTTGTGCAACCAATAAAAATAGCTGCCGCACACGTACAAACAGTATGATCAAGTATAGCTTAGGATCGAGCGTAATGAAGTACGACGCTATCGACCTTTTTGTCTAAAGAGCGGGGGGAAGCGATTTTGTATTGCTGAAAATGAAAAGCCTCGTTAAAAAAAATGCAAGCCTGAACTTGTGTTACACACTGCCAACCTCTTGTAAACAGTAAGTTGTGTTTTGGGAGTAATTTTATTTTTGCTGTACTATTATCTATTCTATTCGACAAATACAAATGTGATAGCGGAGAGCGTTGTATTTACCACTATATTCACGGTGCAAAGGAAAAACTTTATTTTAGCCGTTATATATGATTCGGATAGTTTTATCTTTCCTCCTTCTACAGTGTAATATGGCCACATGTGTCGAATGTATGCTGGGCGGCAAACATGACAGAAATGGAACGATATGAATGGTTGACGAAGTGCTGTTTCCTTGTAAATTATTAATTTTGAGTTGGTTCTAGCGTTTTTGCGAGAATCCTGCTCAGGCGTTCCATTGCGTATGCACAAAAGTGTATGAAAGTATAAATGTTCTGAAATGGAACATAAAAAAAATTCTCAATTGAGTTTTGCTTAATGAGGGAGTTCTTTGTTAGTTTTGGAAAGAAAAGGTAAACTCTTCTCCGACTCAGGTTTGCTTCGCTTTTGAATAAGTTCTCTTAGAGGTTTTGGTCCACGAATAGTTTTTGATCTGAGCAACTTTTGGAATTTTTTATATTTGGACTGTCTCTTGAACTACTTCTTATTTCTGCTCTTTTCGTGAAACTCTCTTATTTGTGCTTTTTTAGTAAAGCTTTTCTATTTCTGCTCTCCTTCTGCCAATTTCTCATGTCTTTTTATTATTTCTGGAACCTTCTTTGTTTTTAAACTATTTGTACAACTTCTTTATTGGGACGATTTTGGAGTTTTTTATCTGGATTTATCGGTGCATTTTGCATTTGAACTATACGTGCTCATCTCTGTCTGGACTATCGCCGGGACGTTGTTGTTGCTACGTTGTTCCTGGAAGCTTTCGCTAGTAAAGCTACATAAAACCTTAAATGTCGAATACTCATTTCTTTACACGAAATGCCTCAAGATTTACAACTAGTTTAATGTCGTCTATGGTAAACGTTGATAGCGCCGTTACGATCACGAATTTTTTCAGCCATTCGTCATTACACATTTACTGATAATGATTCTGTTACACCCCACCATCATCAATAGTAAGTCACTCGGATTTTTGATGTGTGCTTTTATCAAATGAGTACATATTACCCTATCCAAAAGTGCACTGTTCGCAATAAGTGGAGAATCATTATGCTTTGGGACATCTTACCCTGCGTGTTAAAATTTAACGAACGGAGCAAATTCAGTAGACACGGCTCCATCCTCCCCAGTCAATTGCAGTAAGATGGGAAAAGTTCTGCATAGCTATTCGGTACAGTCGGCTAACCACAGATCAATGCCATGGAAGCCCTTACGACTGAATGACGCTTTGCCCGCTCCTGCAGATACGCATCCATCACTAAATGTCAGTGGCGATGCGGAAAAAACAACAATCCGAGCTGTAACTACGTACCAGCCGCGTCTCCCGACGTGGCAAATAGCAAAGAGCGTTCTAAATGTTGATCGCGTTTTCACGTTATGATTATCATTTAAGTTGACTTGAAGTGAGTTAGATGTCCGTAGCACAGAAGCAAGACCGACATAAACGAAGCGCTGAAGGAGGGAAAAGGATTCACTTAACTCGCTTTGTATCATCTAATAGTTCTAGTGAAACTAGAAATATTAGAAGCATTTCAGATACTCCTTCCCAGCGGAAGACGGATAGTGCTCGTCACCGACCGATACATTACCTCCAGCTAGGAAACGCTGACATGGTATAATAATAATAATAATAATAATAATAATAATAATAATAATAATAATAGTTACTATTATGATCATTGTTTCTACCATAGAAGAAAACATCCAAAAGTAGCTTCATTACCTATGTGCTAATTAGCGCAATAACTACATGGATATCATTGCGAAAGTATAGATGAAAAATTGTGATCTACTGTTTCAGCATTTTTCTTCAATTACACTTGTATTCTGTGCTGGCCAATTTCGTCACACCTAAAGGATACTTCGACAAAGCAACAACTAAAAGGGATACGGCACGTATGATTGTCTATTAGCTTACATGGACTTACCTTTAATATTTGAATTTTTTAATTAAATAGCTCTCAGCAGATCGATATTACTGCTACCATGCAGCTCTCAATTGCTTCTTGAGCGTAAAGTTTTTGCCGCAGTTTTGTCACACGCACGCTTGCTAGCATTTTGAAAAGGTTTGGAGGAAATTTGTCTCTTTCGTGAACCTCAGAGGAGTGGCGATGTGCAATCATAGCATCGCCCCAAAGGTCACAACTTTGACACATTCCTGTGTCGATCGCCCTTTCGTCTGATAACGGTGAATCTGACGCAGTACTCCTTGGCGTGTAATATTGCTTACATTCTAAAGTCGTAAACCCATTTTGCAAAACCTGCCAATTTTGAAAGTCGCAATATGTAAGCGTAATCTTTGTTAAGTGTACTGGTTATAGAAAGCAATATTTTAAACATCCGTTGTAGTTGTTGCTCATATTGGCCCTATAATGGCAAGCCTACTGTCTAACTGTACTCAGCCATCAACCACGAGTCAACTTCGGATTTGCTATGGAAATTTGATGATTCTTTATGATCGGTCAAGAATCAGTATGGCGGAAACTGTGGTAGTCTGCCCATGTATCGTAATTATTTTCTAAAAACATTTAGCGTGCGTTATCAACAAAAATTATTTGCACAAACGGTAAGCGCATTCATGGAATACAAGCACTAACCCGATTATGAGGCTTGTTTAAGCGCGATTTGGCACAACGCTGGCATCGCGTTACCTAAGATATTAACTCAGAACACAGCTGCGTGTCCGACTATTTATAAAAGACCTGATAAACGTGTAGCCCAATGAGCCTTTCTCTGCTTGTGATGTGCATTGTCGTTTCATTCTGTGTTGCTTTGGATTAAAATTTGATAGAGCACAAGAAGCATAAATGTGGATAGCAGTTTTTCGTTAATTTCATTATTTTACTATGTATGTGTGCGTATGTGTAACAGAGACTGTGCTAAATTATGTGAACACTTTTTTATGGAAGCCGACGCTGTGTAGTAGAACGCTGTGAGAGATACGTACGTTTCAACAGTTGACGTATATTCGTTTCTGAGTCATTGCAGATATCTTTCACCATTGTTTATTTGTTGTCGTTGAATCACTGCGACATGCGCCTACTGAGACCGGCCACTTTAGCGAAAGCGCAGCTTGTAAGTACAGCAAATACGAGTGCATATTCGACACCAATTATAAACAATTGGAGGTATATAGTATAGCAAAGAGGGGTGTGCCATTATATGAAGCGGGGAAGCAATCAGGAGAAAACTAGCTTGTCTGCAGTTATCTATTTAATTGTGCCTATCAAATGTAAACCAGCTTAGAATAGAAAAATGTGAACATCGCACACCTGAATGTCAGCGGCTGTAAACGCGTGAAATATTACATAAATAACGATTTGGTTTTTACAGCTACATACTTTAACGTATACAGAACTATTGGTGACTTTCGATCAGTTCATCCGAGTTGCGGCTAGGTTCTAAGCGTATGACGTCAAGGCTATGTGGGCTAAATTTCAATGCCTTATAATTATTATACAATAGTTCGATGATCCATAACGGATCCATAACATGACATAACGTAATGCATGCAATCATCGTTCAGATTCCTTATCGCAACGGCTCCGTCGTCGTATTTCTGATTTTCTGCGTGGATCACACGACGAGCTTGAGACGCCTGTATGAATTTGTTATAGTGAGTAAAGCTTGGCGGTTCCTTTTAAGTTATGATGGTTGTATATGTTGTGGAGCAAGTTGTGGGTGAAGTTCAGGGCACTGCAGATAGCATGGTAATGCGGTCGGAAGTTATGCTCGCGTCATTCAAGTCATTTTTGATTAGAAGGTCACTAGGCTTATTTTCTGAGCTGGTTATCCAGGTTGCCTCAATCTTGTCAATGAGATTATTCTAGAGAGCGAAGCGCGCGTAGTTCTGTAACGGGTCGCTGGAGTCATCTCCGATGGTGACACCACGCGACCTCATTTTGATCCTACCTCCGTTCTTATAGATTCCACAGGAAATTGCGGGAACATATTTGTCTGTTTGATTAAAAACATTCGCCGGAGCTATAATACAGTCTAAGGGTACCCTACCCATGGCGGACTTGAAACGTTGTATTTAACCAAGAAAGCGCTACAATTACATCTGTTTAGTAGTGATGCCGAGCATAACGATTAACAAAGCAAAAAACTACTCAATAAACAGGGTCGAAAATAATGATAGATTAATGGAAATATTTTTGCTAATGAACGAGGTGTGGAATTAAAGACGTGAATAGACAACAAATGTGGGTGTGGTCGGATCAAAACAAGTGGCTTACCGGCATATGACTCTCCAGGTATGTAGATCGTTTGTTGAATGTTTGCTAAACAGAATGAAGAATAGTTGGGGACCCCCGAATGGGTCTCTACCAACGTCAGTTTCGCTGGTTCGTACCCGGCATCGCTCTTCGTCAACAAATTGCCAGGTATGTCTGAATTATTGATATAGTGCATGCGTGTGTGAACTGTTTAGCCCACATCGTCCTACTGAAGTGGGCAGACTGATTAGTAATCAGCAACTATGTGGGACCCGGTTGGTAAAAATAAAATATAAACAGGGTGCTTACCCAAGTTTTCCGGATCTCAAGCATTCATAAAAACATTTGTGTTTAGGATTTTTGATTTTTTGTCGTCACATCAAGATAAGCAAGCATCTTAAATATTATCAAATCAAATGTGTTTATTGAAATCAACTCTTATTCTATAAATAACTCTCATAACACCGAACTTCTTTATACACAGTTGTGCTGAAAAGCCTATGTACTTGTTCGATTTTCCTAATTAACAAATGACAGAAACCTTACTTGGACAGGATTATATACCAAGAAGCACACCAACAAGTTATTAACGCGCCTTCATGATTGGATAAAGGGCATCAATGAATATCAATTAATACAGATACTAAAGCTGGTGCTCGTCGTAGACGTGCCCGAAGAAAAAAGGGCAAAGCCGGCTTAACATACAAACAACAATGACCGCCTTGGTTCTGGGTAAAAGGACGTTCTCAAAACACTCATCTGCTACTAATCTTAATGTTTGACCAAATGTACTTCTTATCTTGCATAAAATCGATTACATTCATTCATTCGGGTCTTATATAGTCTCGATATCAACAGTCCTTGATTACCCATAATACAAAACCTGATGCTGATTTTAAGAACACATTAGACTAACGTAGTTTATGTAACGAAATTTAGTGTAAATCTATAAAACATGTTTGACGTCGACGTAACGTGTAAATAAAGGCTCTAAATAATATTCCAACTTATCTATATGTCAAAATTGATATGTGCACCTACACCATATTACAATATCAGAAAACCATCCTGTAAATACCACTTAGATATCTTAGATATCTGACTCTCTTTATAATAGTAATCGTGAGTTGTTTCAGATAGTACAGATAGTATTCACAAGAGCGCACGATTCCACCCATTCCGCGTGACCCTGGTAGATTGTTTCGAGCGTTGACTTACGCTTATCCCAGGGGCCCAACAGATTTTTTGTGCCATTAAATATGTGTTGCCATCGAATCACCACTTATAGGCCATTAACCTACGGCGTCATGCTCTGTCTGCAAGAAGTTAGAAGGGGCTTAGCAAAAAATAAATCTTTCGTAGATTGCAAACCTCATACGAACCTTAAAACGTGTGATAATAATCTCAATTTCCCCCGCTGAATGAACACTACTTTAATTGTGTATACCGCTACCCATCTCCCTTTGTATTTTGGTATTCAGTATATCCCCTGTTTTCCATCCTATGGCATTCTTTAACACTTTTTGGTTCTTCCTTATGTTTTGTGTTGAAACTCATTTTCCGCTCGCTGTCCCTTATTTATGTTAGTGTCTTGAATAATCAGTCATTACGCTGCATATATATATATATATATATATATATATACATGCAGCGTAATTGAGTAATATTTCTAGAACATTTCAGTCAGGCCAATCCCGAATCCTTCTCAGTTGTACCAAATCCTACCACTCCCGTTACTAGTTATGACCAGATTTTGTGACTTCACGTAAGATTATTTATTCACAATATCAGTAAGCTAGAGTCAAACTGCATAATTAACAGTCTGTTATTAATTTTGGGCATGTCTTTAGTTCATTCGGGTTCCGTTTTATCCACAAGGCCTTCAGGTAATCTTAAGCTTCTACTTATGTTTCCATTCACTCGTACCCAATTACGCGTTTTCCCTGTCGTTCCATGAGTCAATCTAGGTTATGTCGTGGAAAGGTTTGCGGTTGATGAATCGGTTAATCGTATCATAGGCATCGTTGCACTGGTCGAAAGGGACCATGTGGCCTGCATTTCTGACCAAGAAGAAGTTTTAACCTGGAGCACGTATGCAGTCGAATCGCCGGTATGTGGACTCCCCAGAGATAACATGTTTAACCCTACCAAGGTCACTGGCCTCGGCCTAATTGATTAAATCCACAGATGAGGTTGTCAGTGGGGCTGCGATAATGATGTCCAATTGACCGCTGTATATCCTCATCGTAAGCACAGATACACCCTAACAGTGCATACACGATAACCTTAGGCCTAGTAACGATATTGAGAAATTTAGGTCTTTTGCAAAAGCTAGTGCCCTAACTTTTTGCAGTGCAACACCAGAATTACGAAGTGTTCCTTAGTAACTATGTATGAACATACGACATGTACAATCAGTATTATTTAGTACTATAAGGAGAAACGATGAAACGCACGATTGCACAATGCATATTTCCAACGTCCAAATGCTTTGGGCATGCGTGGGGCACATAAATGGTGATCCTAAATACTAGTAATACTAGCAAGCAGTGCCGAATCGTATGGCCCTGGTATTCAAGTAATGACCAGATTGAATGGCTCAATAATCTGTTGTCTATTCACAATATTAATGAATTGTAGACCAGCTATATGATTAACATTCTATTACCAGCTTTGAGTATGCCTTCGGTACGTTATGGTTCCCTTTCACCCAAAAAGGATGATAGTCTCCAGGTGATTTTGAGTTTCGAGTTAGTGTTGGTATTCATTCGCAGTTAGTTGCCACTTTTCTGTTGTTTTCAGATCATCTTTGTTATTTTGAAAGGTTTGCCGTTGATAAATCGGTCAATCATGTCATAGGCATTCTCGGGCTGGTCAAAGGCGAGTATGTGGCCTGCATTTCTAACCAGGACCTGCGTCAAGTGTTTCACCTGCCGCATGTATCCAGTCGGGTTGCCGGTGCTTCGATTCTTCCAGATAATACGCTTAACCCGTGCAAGGTCACTGGCTGCGATAGTGATGTCCAATTGACCGTTATAGATCATCACCTAAACCACGTACAGATACTTTCTACGTCCGCAAATACCCAATGGTAGGCAGTGACTAAAAAATCAAGACGAATTATAAACAATTTTTAGAAAAGTCTTACAAGTGCAAGACTTCCCCAGCCATAAAACAATCAAAAAGGCTTATGTGAGAGTAGCTAATTATAGGCACAGGGTACAAAAACTTTGTGATACGTTTTTCGCAAACTAATTGCGTTCAAATACCTTATAAATATTGCTTAATAATTCAGTAATCTAGGATTTGACAGAGCGCATAAAATAATCTTCCAGTTTCTGACGAAGAACGATTCCGTCATCATAAGTCGGGTTCCCTACATATATCGCGCGGCGAGTTTGGGGTGTCTGTACGAAGTTGTTGTAGTATGCGAAGCTTGATGTTTCCTTAACTAGAAGGAAGTCGTAATAAAAGTTTAGTCCACTGGCCTGCATTATAAGTCCATTCGTGCCATCGAACGCATCCTCTGCGAAGACAAAGTGCCGATTTTTGATGAGGATTTTAGCCCTATATTGCAAGGCGCGTATCGAGATTGCTTGAGCCTGGTCAATGAGACCGACCTAAAGCGAAGACCACATAGTACAACATCATAATTGCGTCGTAAAGGCCATCGCAATACCAGTCAACCTCATGTTCGCCTTGTCGCTGTTTTTGTAGATTGTGTAGGCAATCGCAGGAATATATTTGCCCAATTAAACACAAACGCACGTACACGTTCTCTGGAGAAACTACATTCTCTGAGGGCCTTCTGTGCTTTACTGCCAAAAACGCTTTCAGCGCCTTTAATACGCATTGTTAAACCTACGAAAAACAGGTATAGTCGTATAATTCAAACTGGTAAGTGTTACCATCTTTACACCTGGCTATTTAGATACAAACAGCCGCCGCTTACGGCAAAAAGCTTCCGATGCATCTGTGCGCCAATGCGTGCCCAGGCCACGCATTGGCGGGCCTTCATGAACCTAACAAAACTACTGCAATACACAGTGCGCAAATGAAGCAAGCAAAAAAACTTCGAATAAAACGAACTGGGAAATTTGAGGCGAACAAGGATCCACAGATGTGGATGTGGTTGGATCAACATGAAGAACCTACCAGCCTACGATTCTCCGGTTATGTAGAAGTCGCTCTTTGAATGTGTGCTGAACAGAGCGAAGAATTGCTGGAGACCCTCGAATAGATCTCAACCAATATCGTCCTCACCTATAGGAGGCGTAGCCGGTATCGCTTTCGTGGATGAGTTGCCAGTTCCGACTGGATTATCGATATAGAGCATAATAAGTTGTTTTGCTTATGCCGTCTTTCTGAGGCGCGAAAATTTATTAGTCGTTCTTTCGTATAGGCCATGTTCGACGAAGAAGCCAAACAACGATGATCGACCAGGCCCGCCCTACAGCTAACAGAACGCTCGGGGTTTTAGTCGCATTTTTCTGCAAATACATCAAAGGTGTTACAAACGAGGAAGCTATTAGATATATCTTTTATGCTTATAGCAACAGGTATATTTCACATTTCTGGGCTTGATAAAAAAATCAATGCGTATTAATCCTAATTAATTTTGATCGTAATTAATTAATAGAAATAAAATATAAGAATAAGCCTGAGCAGAGCTAACGGTAGGCTCATCGTAATTAAAAAGTCATATCAATGCATTCTACATGTACTCGTTTGAAAATCGCAACGCATTTTAAGCTCGAGCCTTTTCACCTGTATTTAGGGCACTTGTCAAACATATGCACGTTCCTTAACCCATTCCGACGCCTGTCTGCAATACGGGTCAAAATTGTAATTGCAAAACTACAAAGGTTTTCTGAGTTCGGTAGTTGATTGACCCGCTTTATCACCCTAAATTTACGTAGTTGTCCAAACAAACCTAAAACATAATTTTGTTATGTCTTGTATTAGAAATCAGGACTGGTCAGTTATAAGCGCAAGTGGGGCATTGTGCTATCAGTCAAAGGTGCTCTAAAGCTATGGCCAATGCTTAGGCAAAGTAATACAAGCTTGTTCAGAACCCATTGGTAGCGTTGAACATTACTTGCCAATATTTCTCGTTAGCATCTAATGGTTTAGTGATAACACAAGTGCTATCGATTCAGGCTCAAAATTTTGCCTTAATCCGGCGTAACTAAAATGCTTTATGCCAGGTATTGATAAAAGTTTTTCTGCAGACATTGACACTTGCTAATTTTAAGTATATACATATTTTTCTAAATTATGGCTTGTAACCTTATAAGCAATATTATTCTTAGAAAACTAAATCGAATCCGTACTAGCTATGGTTCCACATACAGGGATACACTCATAACGAAGATAGCATGCATAATTTAGCCAGTAAAAGGCAACTTTACTTACAAAAGCAAGGAAGAGCAAGACGAATAGAATGGAATACGTGGTCTTGTTGACGGTGAGGCGGAGTAGCTTGGCACATTGGCTCCTTTTAGGTTTCCCAAGCGAGTCAAAAACTTCGCTAGATCGTACTTTTTATCCTCAATACACGGTGTGAAGGACAACGGCTTATTAGAAAGCCCGTTCTTAGAACACGTCTAGAAGCGGCTGATCGTTGTATACAAGTGTAAACGAGACTCACACTTTTGCCAAGTGAAAAGCGAAATCCCTACACGGGCTAGCATATCTATTAGCTCACTGGCAAAATTGCAGCTGTATGTCTTGAACGAATTCACGTTAGCAAAAGAGCTGCTGCGTGTATTCTGTAGTTTTTAAGCACAAACTGACATTTCTTAAGGGAAAGTGTCGACAGCGGCATAGCCACATTTTAGAGCATTGTCACGCATCCGTATGATCGGTTACTCGCTCTATCACCAATCCAGTATGAAATTCATAAGAAAACTCTGCAAGACCCAGTCGTGATGGAAACATATAGCGGCTTAATCAACAACTCCTGCAAACTTTCAATATTTACAAAAACAGTAGCGTTGACGTTTTGTGATTCGTGTTGCCAACTGAAGCTCACTTTCTGCAATTTTAAAATATAACTATGCTTGAGGTCAACTTTTAAAATGGTATAGAACAAACTTGCTTGACAAGATTCTATAAAATTGACGCTCACATAATTGAAAATGTTTGTGACAAGCTTTATTAGAAAGAATAGACTCGTTGGATTTTGTTTACACATGTATGTAAAAGCGACGCCTCTAAGATGTCTCGCCCTTAATATTTAGAGTCAAGAGACCTGCTAGCCGATAATTTTTTTCCTATCAAAGATCTGTACATGTAATTCCTTATGCATCATAGTTTCAAAGTTTTAATTTTAGCTAGAAGGAACTCATATAAAGACTTATTAGAGAAAGATTGATTAGATGAAGGAGGTATATGTTCAGAAACTAAAAACGAATATTTTTGAAGAGGTTGTTATTATAGTACACAAGGCTGCAGGGTACAGCGTAAACACGTATACGTCTTTGCGCTTCAGATATGTTTATCAAAATAAATTAGCTGCCCGAAACAATTGTGTACAAGACTTGACAAGTTTTTCCGAAACATCACACGGTTTCCCCAAAGAATACAAAAGTACAAGAGCTGCATGACAATTCAAAATAAACACGCAGTCAAAGCTATTTTCGAAATTGTAGACTGTATCACATGCTCACTTGGTTCCGCTTTCATTGCTGTTACGCCCTTTTATACTCACTCATTCCCATTCCCATTGCTATTTTGTCGTTTATTTCTATTGCTTGTGAGTCACACAATAATTTCTAAAAATTTGTTGGCTTGATAATATCAATTTGTAGGGTGTGGCCTAACGCCCAGCATGCAAATTTCCTACCCGTAATACATTCAGAGTTGGTTTTCACCGTACCACAGGACATGGGCCTGTTGCGGAATCAATGTCGCTGAGAGATTTCAGCCTTAGCAAGTGCTTCACAGCAAGTATTTAACTCGACAATCTGAAATTAAATCTAAAGCACTACAACCGTAAAATATAATTTAAATCTGTGCGGCGTATTTCTCGTCGGCATGACGTGCAAATAGATACCACAGATAATATTTCTAACTAATAGCCTGTTACCCCATCTTCCTAGCACGAGATACATATTGTGAATACCAACGAGAAATGTCATGATTTTAACATCAGTAATCATAACCCGTTTTAAAGGAATAAATATATCGGAAAGACCTCATGAACGTCTGCATGAGGACGACAAGCAGCACACGGTGAATAGGCACTTACACGACCGCGCTCAATTTATTCACAAGGAATACAGTATTTGATACCAAACATAACACGATGCACAGGTTGTTGTGAGAATGGACTGGTTTGTCCTCTCGTAAGGCGCTCTACCCTCTAAACAATGGCGTTAGCAGTGGTGTGACCAACGTGAAGAGCTAGAGTAACCATTTGTTCTCTATTTGCCTATATTTGACTGGTTCCACACGAGTCCTATTCGATTATTGAGTATCTAGTCGAAAGGCTTGTCGTTAACGAAACGATCAATCATGTCATAAGCGTTGTGGGGCTGGTCGTAGGGCAGAATATGGCCAGCGTTCCTGACCAATACCTCGGTGAAGCGGTTCACCTTGCGAACGTAACCGGCGGGGTCGCCATTGAGCTTGCTTCTCCAAATGATGCGCTGGGTTTCGGCAAGAGCATTGGCGCCGTCCCATGGAATCGAGTTCACAAATGAGGCTGTCAATGGTGCAGCAATAATAATGTCCAGTTGTCCGTTGTAGATCATGACCTTTAAATGATGAGCAGATTTGGTCCGTAATTAAAAGTACACTGCGAACGCACGCGAAAGCTGAGATAGGTTGCAGCTCAAATAATTACGTTGGCGATATGCAATCGCCGCTGCTCTTTTAACATCGGTTGTAGTTTAGAAAATTGCGTTGCGACCTTACCTCGTATGCTGATCCATCATAAGTGCTTTTTGTTCCTAGGAAAAATTCCCACCCCAACCTTTAGAGATGGGATAGCGTTTAATAGATTATAATAATAGCATATTATTATCGCTATATTACAATGACGATAGCGATGAATATTACCAATTATTTACCTCACAGTTTTTAAATATATTGGACGGCTATGGCTAAAAGCATGAAGACGACCTTCAAATCTTTACCTTGTAATTGTTCATGAGTTCCGCGATCCAGGGCTTAACAGAGCGCATAATATCTCCCTCGAGCCTCATCTCTACAATGGATCCGTCGTTGTAGGTCATATTGCCTACATGGATAGCTCGACGGGTCTGTGGAGTCTGCACAAACGTATTGTAATAGCTGAAACTAGCGGGCTCTTTAGTCAGCAGGAAGTTGTAATAGACATCCAGTCCAGTAACCTGCTTGAAGTAGGACTGGGTTCCGTTCAGCTTGTCTCCGTTGAGCAGCTCGTCGAAGATCTTGAACGCAGAGATGTAGTCACCTTGCTCTATGTAAGTCTTTGCCTTGTTTTGTTCAGTGCGGAAATGCGTCGCTTGAGTGTTGTCGAGAAGGCCAATCTGCAGCAGAAAGTCTGCGTAGTCGAACATGGTAGCCGGGTCACACAGTCCGTCTCCAATAGCGATGCCAGCCAGCTTCATTTTGGCTTTGCCCTTATTTTTATGGATGGTGTACGCCGCAGCAGGTACATACTTTCCTAGGTTAAGCAAATTATAATCGAATTACATGTTCACTGTATTTCTGAGTTGGTTGAAGCTGACAGCACACATTGCCGACAACCCCCGGACAAGTTTACGGGTAGGTAAGAACTGCAGACGATTTGTGCAGATCTAAGCAGTTCCTTATACAATTATTTGTAACGCGACAAATATATGCTAACATGATTTTTAAGGCACGTGTTTTGCAGCGAGATCAATTTCAAGAATTTCAAAGCGCTTCGTCAAGAACATCGTCATGCGTCGTTAAGACATGTGCAATTCCACCATTGCGTTGGGGTATTGTCTCAAATTTCGTGGGGACTTAGGTCGTTTCTTTTATTCAGTCCTACCTCGTAATTGAGCTAAGCCTAAGGTTTTTCCTACGGATCATTGCTTCCGCAAAAGGAAGTTAACTGCTTTAACTATGTACGAGGCCAATAGCATTGGATATTTTTACGAAGCAAAGCTAGAAGCTGTTTGTGACAAACCAGCGTATGACTCTCCCGTGACGTAGAAGTCGTTCTGTGCATACTCGCTGAACAGTGTGAAGAACTGTTGAAGAGCCTCGAACAAGTCTCTGCCAACTTCTGTCTCGTTAGTCACGTATCCGTCGTCTGTCTTAGTAAAAGAGAAGCCTGTTCCAACAGGGTTGTCGATGTACAACATGTTGAATTGTTGAGCCCAGGTGATCCTACGCAAGCGGGCAAACTGATGGGCAGTAATTTTGTATGGGCCATGCTCGACGAAGAGGCCAAACAGAGATGACCCACCGGGTCCACCCTGCAGCCACAAAATAATGGGAGCCTGCCGTGCATTGTTCTGTAAATACACCGTGGAAAACGTTACAATAAGATAATCAGCATGTTATACTGGAACTCCATGACTGTCCCGTCACCCTTCACTTACCAGTAAGTCAGGGTTGCGCTAATAATTCATAGCAGATTATTAGCGTTGGTACGGCAGGCATTACATGTAAACACGTCGGTCATTATAAAACATAACGAAATTATAACGTTTAATAGAATCGTCGCACACGACCATTTTATTGATACAAAGCAAACATTGTGCATAGCGATTAGTTGCGTAGGGCCCAGATTTCGTACCTCATTTTAATGCTAGCTAAAAACGGGTTGCATTTTTTTTATAATCTGGATGGGAGTTTCGTTCCAGCAATTTGAAATTCATTGTCATATCTAATGCTACATATTCTTTTGTACATGCGTTTATTGCGTTACTCCCTCGCGTTCGGGGGTCGCTTTTTTATTTTGAATATTTGCGCTAAAACAGACTATGGTCGATCCTTTGCACGGCCAGACTTTGAGTCAGGTTTACTTGTACCACAGGTGGCAAACTGCTCATCTTCGAATGCCTTGTTGCTCGACCTGCCCTTTCATGAGATCCTCATATTACCCCTGCTTTGCGCTACGTCCGATTCAGCCAGTGTACATCGTTGGTTAATAAAATAACTTAATTTTCAAGTCAAACTTGTGAAATTCATGTGGCTCGAAAGGTTTTTATGCCGTTCTTCGATAAATTGTGGATCGACCACAGATCTCAGAACTCAAAGTCTCACAACAATTACAAAATGATGCTGACAAATTGTAACGCCAAATTTAGGCTGTCATCATTATTGCGAATAGAGTACCAACTCGAAATCGTAACCCGACCATTCGTTACAGCAGTTTTGGAGACTGCTCACCGTGTCGCTCGGCTTCTGAATCTATTCTGGCTCCGCGTAATACTCACAAGTTGATAGCTGTTGATTATGAATGGCTCACAAAGGATTGAGCTTACCAGGTCACGGCGGTGGCTAGCACTCAAGACGCGCAAATCGCATCCAAAAAGATACGCTCATTTAATCTTCTTCAATCCTGCAAATGTCGACGATATGGCTCAATTGTCGATAAACTAATGGTACGGCTGTGTCAGTGACCGCAAAGTGACGAGAAAAGGTTAACGCGGATTCTGCTCAGAGAACGTCCAGTCGCGTAATTTATAAATGGCTGGTGCTAAAGATTGCTCGATAAGCAATAGCCACTACGAGAAGCCCTTTCAAGAGAAAGATAACTGCAATATCCGAGAAACTGCGCGACACTTGAAGCGAAACTTACTCTTTTTTAGAAATTTTAGGAGAATTTTACGCTATATCATGCAGCTAGTTAACTCTACTTGAGTGCATCAGCTATTGTTGTTAATTGGTAATACCATACTCCTTAAAATGTGTCCCACTACGCTGTGATGACTGTATGCACTCCAGTGAAGAATTTGAGCCAAAAGTATCACTAACTTCAATAGGTTGCTGGGTTGGGCTGCTGAAAAATGGCTTAGAAAAACAAACTAAACAATACTTTTGTAATACAGCAAATTTGTAGCACCTTCGCTACCATCCGCTAAGGAGTAGGCTATTATCGGTCCAGGCTAACTTCCTACTGTAGCGACAGGGTGTTGGAATAAACGCACTGTGAACGTTAACAAGGGCTACCAACCTAGAATAGTTTATAGACCCGCTTTAATTTACACTTGATAGTTACTCCAATAAACATCAATTCGAAAGAGGCATGCTCACGCATTCAAGTTTCTCTAAGATGCTAAAGTAATCGGCTAATACATGTTCCTACGTAAATAGCCAATTAAATGAGACCAACTCCAATGAATATCAATTCGATAGAGGTATGTTCACGTATTCAAGTTTCTCTGAGCTGCTAAAGTAATTGGCTAATTCATATTCCCACGCAAATAGCCAACTAAACGAGACCAACTCCAATATATATCAATTCGATAGAGGTATGCTTACGTGTTCAAGTTTCTCTATGCTGCAAAGGTAATTGGCTGATACATGTTCCCACGCAAATAGCCAATTAAATGAGACCAACTCATTTTTTTTCTACCAACTATGGAAGCTGAAAACTAAAGTTACATTTCGAAATCGCGATATAGAGTGAAACAAATTAGTCTTTAAGACAACTTTTATGCTATCATAAAACGTGATTTTCTCACGCTTGATATTGCACCATTAATTCATTTTCTATGAATAACAACAATTTTTTTATGCAGTGGTGATTTGCCTCAGTACGATCTGTTACGTTCGCTTTTCTGCCGTGGCTTATTTTGTTCTTCAACTGTCGCAAGCGCGAGAAAAGGTTAATCTTAATGGCCGCCCATACATTATATACATCATTTGAAACAAGCTATTCGTAGCTGTATGCTACAAACACTAATGAGGCCTAATGCGTAGAGCCCAAAATATCAACAGACAGACTCGACAGACAGATTCCGAAAAATGTACGCGAATCTAAACTTACTCGTAGTCGCCAAACTTACATAAGCAGGGAAGAACCAAAAGAACATATTCGATTCCGTTGTTTTGTTGACAGTCAGGTAGCCGGAGTAACTTGGGACATTGTGGCCTTTGAGTGGTCCTACTTTAGCCAAATGTTTGGCCAAATCGATTTGTCCATCTTCGATAAACGGTGTCAGGAACAACGGATCTCCAGGGCTTTCAGGACCTGTAGTGTTCTGTAAAAATTGAAGGGGTCGGTTCTGATACACCGTTCGCATAGACGCCCAGGTGCCTGCCAAAAGGCAAGCGATTACCACTCCACGGGCAAACGTCATCTTTGCTTGGCGCTAGTCTCCGGTTTCGTATGCACGCTGGCCAAGCAAAAGACACTGCTACAGAGTCCATTGTTGTCACTTGACCGCTTATTTATCGAGACGCTCCTTTCGTGATGAGAAAGGGAAGATGCACTTGAAACGAAAGTAATCATCACTACAATAGGAATGTTCAATTTGCGATGTAGCTAAAAACACACATTTTTTCATTGTATGGAGGTTAGTCTGATAGTCAGTGTACTAGCGTTTTCAAACATTTCAAAGACTCTCTCCTTTTGAGTGAAGACGGGGTGAGCCAGATTTACCATTGAATATAGCGGATCAAATATTCTTCCAGCATGATTACCCCGTGATAGGCTTATTTCATATCCGATCAAAGGCGAACGGCTTTTCTCTTTGATTAGTTACCTTTTTTAGAAGATAGCAGCGACTCAGAATAGCCGAGATTCTGTCAATAGCAAATGGTTTTAGTGAGGTTCACCATAGGTTAATTATACCAGCCATATATAATGCGATTTAAAGCTCCCGTATAGACAAAGTGACGCCACTACTACGAGGGACTTCTTTTGGAGAATAACACGTATTCCGGTGCTTGGAATTGCACAGGTGTACCGTACAGTCAACACTACGTCAGTGCTATTCTGACTGACACGCCTACCGTGGGACCTTTAGATGAAGTTCCGAAAGGCCTTCTGGGAGAGTAGCTGGGAGAGTGGCCAAACTAATGGTTTGGAGCATCACTCCGAAACTTGGCGACTGGACGGAGAGAAAATCCGGAGGTATGACCTTTTTGCTTACTTTGTTCCTGACTGGCCGCGGGAACTTTCAGGGATACCAGCGAAGTATCGAAAAAATTAAGTTTGCCTAATGCATGCATTGCTCCTCAGGACAAGAGGACCCCCAGAACAGGCGCTGGTAAACAGCACGGTTTTTTAAGGAATCAAAGAAAACTGTATACCGAATGTTGCAGGCGCTTCACAATGGCATCTAAGGCCCCGTAGATTTGCGAAGATACGCAATAGTTGTTTTCTCCTTCAACCTCATTAAAAAAAAAATGAAGGAGATAATTGAAATACCAAGGAGTAACACTAAGTTCGTCCATGCATGTGTCGTTTTCCGCTAGCTTGCATCACTTTTGAAATCACTTGAGTTATGAGGACAAGTGCAATATGCACAAGTGCAATACTCTAGCGACACCTTAGACAAGTAGCTCCGAAACGGCCAAATTAGGCAGAGAAGAAGAGACAGTAAAATTCTTAAACTGTAACAGTTAAGGAACGACGACGAAGAATCCCCCTGGTGAATAGTCTCGGCGTGTGCTTTACGATGAATTATTTTAATGCTGTGGCCAAATTAGCGTATACATTTTACGATGGTACTGTACCACGTAACTCCTTGGTTGGCCCGTAGATTTTACAAGTGGAAATCATATAAAACAGTTATTTTCTTTTTCACTAATTATTTGGACACTACCAAGTATTTTGTTACAATTGTTTATATAAGAAACTATC
Source organism: Tropilaelaps mercedesae (assembly GCA_002081605.1). Taxonomy (NCBI): domain Eukaryota; kingdom Metazoa; phylum Arthropoda; class Arachnida; order Mesostigmata; family Laelapidae; genus Tropilaelaps; species Tropilaelaps mercedesae. The sequence continues at coordinate 24,223 of MNPL01010794.1, forward strand.
CTTGTCAGTAAATAAGTGTTTTCAGTTTGGCTCAAGCGCAATAGTTGTAGTTCTAGTTAAAATTCTAGTTAATTCTGCAATCTTTATCAATCGTCGACAGGAAAAATTGTAAAACGGCATAAAAAAATGCAATTAAAAAACCGGCATCTTTCGCAGTTTCACGCGGTGGTGGTTGGATGTACCACTAAATAGGTTAAAAAAACGCTATCAAGCTAAAAGCCATTATAATAGTATACAAGAATCTACAAAGAAAGGTCTGAGTAGTTCGTGCAAAGATCAGTGCAGCTCCTGGACAAGTAATTCATGGCTCCAGCGCATACCTAATGGTCGCATACGCAAATATAGCTTGCAAGTAAATATACAAAATATATAAACGCGCAGCTATCACATAAATTAGACGAAAACAGTTCCGTTGCAAATCATTATTAAATTTTGCCAATATTCCCTTTTTTTAATTTTGCTTCTTTGGTTCGAAATCACGCCCCCGAAGCAGGGGGAATCTGTACACGGGTTCGATAACTTCATTATCATGTTTCTTCTTTTGGCATGCTCGAGCTGTCCAATGCTTTCGATAATGCTTGAGGAACGGTCTCACATTGCTCTTGTCCTTTATCAATTTGAGGATTCTGCGCACTTGAAGGAGCTCCTCATCGTTAGGGTCGCCGATAAACGAGTGCACAGGCAGAGCATTTCGTGGCTGCATCATGTATGCGCCCGGAAAATTATCTACGAGGATTACTCGACCCATTGGACGACCGAGACGCTCAAGATCTGTAAAACGTAGACCGGAATATGAGGAGAACTTGTTCAGTGAACATTCTACCTCTGTGTCATTATGTTAAGCGCTGAACACATGATGCAGCCGAAACAAAAATTGAAGTCGCGGATTGCTGGTTATAAGGACATTCTAACAGAAATTTTCGTGGACTGGCATATAGTATTCAAAATAGGGTCCTACATGAAATCTTAACTTTTGGTTTTTCTGAGGAGTATGTTTTGCACCCAATATAGAACATGTCCATAGTAGTTTGAACGAGCATTTGTACTTATAAGACATCTTTGACCTTTCCAAGGGAACTGACGTATGTTTCCTTCTAATTATCCGATTTCGCTAAAACTTGTTGCGAATTACTTATGGATTGCCACCAACGCTTTAAAAGGCTATGTGTATGCATACTTACTGGCATCTCATGAAAAACCGTAGAATATGCCTATAAGGCGTCTTCCAAGCGAGGTCACGCCCGTCACTTGCTCGATCCAGAACCAAATTTTCACACTAATGAATGTTCACATTTACATCTATTTTATGACACTTACCTTTGATAAAAACGCCTTGGAAATAACAACAATGCTGACGGTAAAGCCGATGATGGAAGATCTCGCCTTTGGGATCGAGATCATCTAATATTCCATCCGCGTAAAATGGAAGTGAAGCGGTGAACACCACGATTTCGTACCAGTGGCTGATAGCATTTAGAAAAGGCTTCACGTGTGGCCGGGGAATCACGGTCACCTGAAAAGTTCGCATCAATGACACTATAATCGGACACTATAATCAATGACACTATAAATAAAAAACCTTCCGACGATATTCAGGTAAAGATTACACATCTAACGGAGATGTTAAATGGCCTTCGAGGGAAAATCTGAAATATAAGTTCGCTGAATCGAGCGAATCGAGACGGTATTTATACTAACATGTTGGCCAACAAAGCAAGTTCTCATTTCCCACTGTCACCGTAAGTATAAAGTAGGACGTCTGTTTATATACGATTCCTCAATTGCGAAGTAACGTATCAGTCTGCTGGCAACGAAATATACTGTGCTTGAATTTGCTGTACAAGGCAATATAAACGCCCCAATACGAAGCCCCCACGAATAATAAATCCTCATCTAATTCGTGTTTACGATATTTCGTATCTTGCCGATTCTCTACCTAAATCAAACCGTAAATCATGAATTATCGGCGTCAGTATTTACCGTCATTGAGAGCGGATTCAGTGGGTCATACATAGAGTGAATAAGCGTTTCGTCGAGGTCAAGAACCAGAGTGAGTCGATCATCATTTGGCTTCTTCGGAGGTAAAAGCGAGGGCCCACCCAACGGATACCGGCTCCTGTACGCTCGCCTTTCCTAATGATTGAAGAGAAATGATTTATCCCACGGGGATATAAATGATCAACTGGCTACGGGGAACGTCACGTATTCCACGTAGCCATCGGGGACGAGCGTTATACTGAAAACCGCTACAAGTCTTTGTAAATACTCACTGAGGGAGCAACGCATCTTTTGTTGGAAATGTTAAAGGCGAGGTCGCGATTGAAGTCTAACGGAACGGATGTTGATGAGACCGCTGTAAAAGCTGCTGAGAGAGAGGTAAATGTCGTGGCAATCTTGTCAGTTACTTTTCTACATAAGGATTTCAACAAGCAAGCAGGATATTTTTCTCGCCCAGGAAACGCATGTAAATAATCGGGCCGCAAATCGACATGTTCCGGCCAACCAAACATCTCTTGAACTAAAATTTTATAGGTCGATCTAGCCGCAATGACTATTATGTGCAACGTCAATGCCCCAAGTGTCTCGTATCTGCAGTATCGATGCTGTCCTTAATCGTAGCACATCTTAAACAAGCAATTTATGGAGACGCGGTAGGTGCACAATGTCAAACCTTGACAGACAGAACGTAACCGTCTGGATGTTCATCTCGCCACACCTGGGTTATTGCAGACGTACTTGACTGTTGCTGTTGTTTTTCTATTTTTGGCGAGGCCATTTTGCGCTGTAAAAAATAAAATAATGGAAGGTTCCAATGTCACCATAATGATGTCATTTGTACAGGAAATCGGGAATACTGTTTAGTCTGTAAGCTAAGAAATAGTATTCCTCAAGGTGTAATTAATCATGGCGCGGCAACCCTCTTATCATAAAATTTGAAGACGCAAAATCAAACAAGTGCAACAATCCACCAAATTAACTGTACGGTTTGAACTAGTTACTGGGTAGCTGACTTGTCTCTATCACAGAGATTTTTTAATTAGCTTAAAGCTATATTATCTTAAGAAAAACATCTATACGAGCTGACTCACGCGTGTAATGTCTTGAGTCAACGCAAGAACAAAACAGCTTCCCATACAACACCATGATAGATCGAAGGAATATTTAGATTACGCACCTAATGCAATACCATGCATGTGGGCCGAATTTGTTGAGGAAAACTAAATACATATCGTAAACAAACTGACCTTGATGTTAAGTAGGAGCTTCTTACACACCATGATATTGATAAGACGCAGGGCAAGGCAAACTCATGAAAGACCATTTGATTTCGACAATTGAAACGACGTCTGCCTACCGCCCACACTTAACCGGCTGGACTTTTTACTTTACTGCCTAGGTTTAGCAAGCTCTTGCATCAAATATAAGCAGAATTTTTCAATAAGGACGTTTCTCGGCACTATTAGAACCACATGTGGAGCGATTCTCCATTGATACTCGATCCCCACTAAACATAATCAAATCGTCTACATTGAGAAACAACGTCATCTTGAAAAGCATGCGGATCACCCTGTTCTCGTCAGATGGTTTGAGGCCGCACTAATTTTAGGCTAAATATGAATTCATCAGCGATGAAATTCACCGGTCGGTTCGAAACATAAATGCAATCTTTCACTGTTGTAATAGGTAATGGATTAATTTAGGTGGCATTAAATAAGCGTCAGATTTTAAAGATTTCCTAAAGACTAAAGAAAACACGATACGAATATTAGCCTGAAAAACCGGTTTAAGTGTCACACACAACGCAAAGCAAACGACAATCATAAAAAGCCGACCTTTGAGTTTAACGCTGGTTGTTTGTGTCAATTTTGCTGAGATGGTCATTCACAATCTTGAAAACCCTTGATCCCTATACACCTCGTTATTTTCAGAAATACATGGAATATATAATAGTTCTGCAACCTGCAGTATGCCTCGCATACCAGGCAGTTTGAATGCGAACATCGAGCTCCGCCCGCCTGACAAGTCGCCACATAGAATCAATGCATACGAAATAGTCGAACAACAATGCGAGCGACCATGAGGTATGGACTTAGATCGAACTCTACTGCATGCAACTGTATCGCGCGCAGGAAAGACGATTGGACAGGCACTTTTATTTAATTTGCGCTTTATTGAACTTCAATCCGTTGAGCCAAGCAACAGTTCATCCTTACTTGCGTAATTCTGATTTTTAATTTATACGTAGGAGTTCTCGTGCTTGCGATTAATGTGTACTTCGATTAATACACTTTATTTGTTGGAATCTCAGGGAGCTCAATAACCGTACAAAATAGGCCAAAACGTAGCATGCGTTACATATTTTGAATAATGTCACTCACGCTTAATTTCACCTCCTATAAACACTCAAGAAATAGTTGTTTTGAGGGAAATATCACTGTACAGCTGGACTTGTGGTTCGAGTGAAGCACAAATTCTGGAGTATGCCTAAAAAAAGGTAGCTCGTAGATTTTTCGTGTCACACCTTTGCTGCTCACAGCCATTGTCTTCTTTGCCATTATTTTCTGTGGCCAATAACCATTGCTTCTCAGCAGTAACATTTCTTGATCATGTTCAATCAATGGACCATTATAATAAAGCTTGACCATCAGCCAACAATTAACGTCCACGGTAGCAGGTTTTGCATTACTTCGTAAGACGGACCCCAGATAAATGTAAATGTGCACCGGCAAGGATCGAACCCATGCACCTACGTGTCTCCTCCAGTCGCAGGACGCATACGAATGCACCAAACCACCGACCTCGACATATTGGCCATGTATACAGAATGGCGCAAGAGTGTCGCATTGGTTCATTTCTTCAAGTGGTATGTAGTGTATGGCGATTTGCATTGACTGTAAATATAATTCTTGCTTCATGATACGATTCCATAGCACAAAGGAAATAATGAAAACCGTGTTTTGGGAATCGAAAAAATCACAATCCGCACCAATCTCCGCCAATTTCTGCTTTCTAAACAGATCTAAGCTAAGCAGGTCTGCCTCAGCTACGGCTGAACTAGGCGTCAATATAAATTGCCCATTATGCATAAACTGTGACAGTTTGCTAATGAAACCAAATGTGATAGTCCAATTTAGCAATCTATCGGCAGTTAAGACTTGTGAAGCGAAATATGGTAATGTATGTATGCCAGAGGCGTTAATTTGGTCACAAAATCTGCATATAATATATGCTAGTTGTAGGAATGGAAGGGTTTAGCTGTGGACAGTTGTTCACCGATAGGAGCCTTAAGCTGATCGGCGCCGTTTCAGGACCCCTCGGCCAACCCAGGTAGCGTTCCACACTGGCCACTTGCCGAACAATCAAGTGGATGTCCCAATCACTCATTCCGTCGTCTTGTAAGAGCCATTGATTCATAAATGTCACTTACTCAGCGATACATGATTAGATGGAGACGCTTATTTTGTGCAATGTTTTTTACAAGAAATGGAATCTAAAAATGTATGCAAGACTTGTCACAACATAATTTGATTTTTTGCAATAAATTTCTAGTTGATAAACTGCTGAATGTTAACCCAGGGCTAGTAGCGTGATTAGCTTTACATGAGGACGTGTTGAAAGCATGCGAATTGGATCCTATCCTCCTCTATATAATCTAATCATGCAAAATTCGAGGCAATGCCCAAATGTTAAAGGTATACGTTGTATTCATTCTGGGACAACTAAGCACGTCGCCTTTTGACGATGATTACTTCAACCAACAGCATTTAACAGGTCTTGTCAATTTGCTGCGACCACCCTTTTTGATCAGAATAATACCACAAACCCATTATCCTTATTCTATATTACGATTATAAAAAAGCATACGTGCCGAAATACTATTTCTCATTTAGGCTTCTAAATATCTCTGCCCAAATTCTTATTCACATGAACTCCGGACCACATTTTTCTTTTATTTTTTGATATCACATTTTATAGCTCGTTGGCCATGCAAACTCTTTGGTTGGGAACGCCGTTTTCTTTCTCGCAGCCTTTTTCTGCTCCATTGCCGACAGTAATTGTGGCATTCAGATTGTTACCTAAAATCACGATGAACGATCTAACGTATCCTGGCTAGTTGCTCTACGGTTTTTATAAAGCACGTTAAAAGCAGCTGAAGAATCATCTCTTTTACTGAGCACTGTACAATAGTTAGTACTCTGTTGCTATATTCAATAATAGGTCGAGGCCCAGAGATAAAATGAGGGTGTAAGGAAATATCCCTAAACAAAGGCAAAAACTCTAGCTAAATTTTGTTCTCTAGCTTCATGGGCTAACCATCCATTTTTATGGCGAGCCGTCATGTGTTCGAATTCTTCAGCGACTTGAATGCACACAATGAGCCGCAAAAAAAATTCGAAGGGAGTTTCGCAACGTCGTGAAGCACCTGTTGAGAGGAATACCTGTTCCGGGAGTTTGTGGTGTTTCTACGACGTTTTTTCCTAGTGGCAAAAATACTAATATGTCAGGGTATCATCATCATTTCTTCACTCTGTGTGATTCGAGAGAAACAAACGTGTGCGCATGCTCCTGGCGGACATAGATTGCTCAAAATCAGTCCGGATTGAGAAAATAAGCATACAGACTTATATATACTTTATAAAGGGAAAGCTTAGAGTTCAATTACAGATTTACTTAAAGAAAGTAAGCCATTTCCATTAAGTTTTATATCTGAAGAAAGACCAAATATTATCAAGACTCATAATTGAGATCACAAGTGCCGAGAAGCTGATCACGTGGATACTCCAAATTACAAATAGGATATGGTGATGCGCTTGTGCTGGACTGTGTAACCCATGCGCTCGTTTTTGACTAAAGCGGAATCCTGTACATCCGGTTAAAACGGTTTTGGGATATTTTAGGTTTGTAGAGGCACTCTTTAGAACATACTGGACAGCATCTACAGCCGCAGACAATCAGTGTAAGAAAAAATAAAAGCAATAGGGACGGCTTAAGGATGCTTTTCCGAGAGCAAAAGGCGAGGGTAGACAAAATCAAGCGCTGCAATATGACCTGTATGAGCTGTTGTAAATTAAACAGAGCATCAGTCTGAATATCATACGACTGATGTTCATGTGGGAGTGGTACTTATTTTCAGCCTCAACACGAATGACGACTGATTTACAAATTGTCGTCTTCTACAGAATTGCCAAGTATGAACTAAAGAAAATCCTTACGTAACTAACTAACCTACTACGTATGCTTGGTGTAATACCTGTTGGTTAACAACGTAAAGAGCTTTCATATCTTCCATACGGCGATTTTTTACTTATGCCTCAATAGAAACTTCTTAGACAAAGAACAGGCTAGTCATCATTCGTGCCTAAAGCAGTAAAAAAATATGTAGATAGCCCAAAAGAGCGTGCTTTTATTTTTCCAATACAAATTGAATGAGTGCAGTCTTTAAATTAAGCTTTCGGTATATATTAACAATCAAGTATTATTCTAAAACAAACATACGCTAGGTCCTTTTGGAAATAAGGGATAAAATTAAAACATTTTATACGGACCAAATAATTATGCTATCTTTATTAACATGCTATATATCGACTGCTGAGCACACTTCGTACAAACAAAAGGAGTGGATTTTTTTATTTCTATGCAATGTTATTTCCATAAAATTCTATATCAAATTTAACACAGGATACTACGTGGATTCCGAGATTCAGAGGAGTATCATTATAAGCAAAACGAATTTGGCTTGATTTAATACAGTACAAGTGTTATCTTAAAATGAACCGAGTGAAACACAAAAATTAATTCGATGTAATTTTGGATGTTGATTTAAAATGAAGCGGCTACTTTCGCTTCCTCATGCCGAATTATGCAATGTGAGAATCAACCTTGTATAGAATATTCTTAAGGTATTTCATTTAAATCAAATATGTATATATGAAGTCGACTCCTCTTAATGTGTCTTTGTTGTATCCTGCATCCAATCTACTAGATTCTCTCTAAATTCAATCTACTTGGACCTATGTTTGTACAGACACCATATTTGTACTGGTAGTATTTGCTGCGAAGTATCTTAATAAACATTTCAACCTTAAAAACGTGTGTGTGGTCGTAACGGTGTGTGAGATAATGCTAATAACTACGAAATGCTACATTTTTATCTCTTAGGGTTGCGCTTACAATAATCCAATATATTCTTATTATTGAACTCTATGTAGTTACTCATTAGCAAGCCGACGACTACAGAATAAATGTATCAATAGGAAAATTTTATCTCTCACGACACAATTTGAAGTATTTCTTACATATGTTCACACGTATGTTCGCACATTTATAATAAAATTACGTAAACAAGAGAATCACTGAGATTGAGGAACCGGCTTACACCTTACCACTACCATACAAATATGCTTGAGATCCGGTGCTAAATCTAGTTACGTTTGTGGTATTGACCCGGTTGTTGAGGCGCAGGTTATCCAACAACTACCTTACAACCACTGGACTTTGCGATGTACTCTACCTTGTCAATTTACTTGTACTCGGTACGTATATTGCACGCGCACAGATCAAACAAAATTCATCTTGTGGCGTAACGCAATATTCGCTGATCACTGAAATAGCTTATACAAGGTACTGCTGCTCTAGAACTAGTTGTACTTATTGTCATTATTTCGGCAACCAGCGATACTTCTACTACTATCGATCCACTCTAGATCAAACCAATACCAGGCCCGATAAGTTTCGTGAAGTCTATCAGTTCCTCTAAATTCAATTTAAATTAGCTTTTCTATTTATTAACTCAGAAAAATATGGACCTTTAAACCGTGTTGAGGTATAAAAAAGATCACCATTTATTTACTTTGCAAAATTACGTCATGCCCATCTTGAAAAATTACGCAAGTTTGTCAACGCAATCTGCCAGATCAGGAGAGTAGTTAAAAAACAAATACATTATAAATAAATATCAAATATGTGGAAGCATGGTTTTATCTAGCAGAAACAGATGTACGATTTATTAAAGATTTGATAGACGAGAATACAACTAGTTCGCGAGGAGCTGACATACTCCAATTAAAAACTGTCCAAAGCCTCGCGTGTTGCGCTACGCCATAACAGTGTAACCTGTGTTCCTAATAAAATTGATGCTAATTTAGATCACTGTGCTGCAATCAAACTGTTTGCACCTTTCGTGTAGATTTCCAGCGTGACGTATTGCTAGTCCCGTTGTATAGTTTCTCTCAGCAAATGCTTCCACTCTTACATTTATTAACGGATCTTGCCTCGAATTGTTCCGTTTGCCTCATTGTCTGCTTCACGACTGAGAGCTATATTGCCGTTTGCCACCCATTGCAAGACATGTTCTTACAACCCTTGCATCTTCTATTACGGATGTAACCCAATCGAATTAGTCATAATGAAGCACAATAATACCAAAATCTGTAGGTATTCAGGCCTCACAGAACTCGGTTTCTTAGAGAAAATGCATTCTTTAAGCCACCGATAACACTTCCGTATGCTAACTCCTATCCATCTTCGTATTTCTCAACCCTAACCACTTCTAGCCAAAGGAATGTGTACAATGTCTCGTTATCGGAGATTCCGTAGCATTATGCTTTCTGCTGACTCTTCTGATGTTCTTCGAGTATGAACTTGGGGCTTCATCCTGTGACGAGCGAATCGTTGTGGTCGAAGGCTTCGCCCTCGCGCTTAATACGGTCTACCAAACGATTTACTACTGGCTAACTGCTGTTCTCATTACATTGCTACCGATGGCGTTACTCACCTATTACAACGTTTAGCTTATACGTGCAGTACGTGCCTCGGAGCGTCAACGCAAAGAGGTATCGAGCACTCAGGGCCGTTCTGAGAACAAGGTAACGCTCATATGGATCGCCGTGGTGCTCTTGTTTCTGGTGCGTCAAAGCCCATCCGCTGGACTTCTTTTCTATACGGCCTTTACGCAGAATTACCTAAGTGACGTCCTTCTGGGCCTTGAGAATGTATTCAGCTTCCTCGTTTGACTCAATGCAACTGATAACTTTTGTCTGTACTGTCTGATCAGCAACCAATATCGTGAAACCATTGGAAAACTCTTGATAAGCGGGTGTGGACTTGCTGCCAGAGACCACAGAGCCTATGTGCTCTTGCATGTGTTTAAAAAACAAAATCGAGTCAGATACTTTGTGCCTTCGAAACAGGCAAAAGGTATTGTCTCATGTCTTCGTGCTTGAGGAGTTTCCTAAATATGCCCGGAAAGGCGTCAATTTTATGTCTATACTTGCTTCCGAGAAACAAAATAAAATACAATTCTGACAGACCAGTGCATAAAATAATTGCAATGCTACCGAATCACTCAATTTAACGACCCAATGCTGTATTTTTTCTTATGTTAAAAGTTTCTCAAAATAAGTGAGACACAGTTTGTAACTCCAACGCGCAGAGGCTCTAGCAAGGTCAGTTGAAGTGTGAGCGATCCATTCGATGTGCACCTAAGTTTACCTACTAAACTACTCAGTTGTATGACATGTGCGAAAGGAATAAACAACTGCTGAAAAATATTGATTTCTCACGGCAATTAAAATTTTAGTAAATAAATTACATATAGAATTCCAATTAAGGCATTAACACAACTGCGTCACGGCTCGGCTCTCAGCATAGTACACCTTTTTACGCTCAAGTTTTTATCATTGCCGTTAAACATTATTCAAATGCTGCCAAATTTCATACCACTAAATGTAGTCTCGTTCGATGTAAAACATTTCTTTATCAACTCATTTCGACGTAAAGTTGCAGCATCGTCTTATAGCTATATTTGTTTACTGACGTAAACACGGTCAGCCTACCATGGCTAGCAATATTCGCAGCTACGATGGTTGCCGGGTGCACGCAAGAGTGTAGCGGTCCCATACCTTGATATACGTGCTGTCGAAGAGCAGAATTCTATGCATTTGGGTAACATTGTCCTGCGTAGCAAAAGCTCATTTTGATACAGGGAATCACCATTGCATTATAATATTTAAGATACCACCGCGTCCCTATAATTGCAATGCATTTTTTCCGGAACCACAAAGGTAATCTAGTCGGCCATACACACAACTATATTATTGACGATGTTGTAAATAGAGAACTGTGCACCATCCATTAGGTTTATATTCCTCCCTCAGGAAACACCGACTGCAGTCTTATTTTTATTAACCACATCCGATTATTAGAATTATTAGAATTAATTACATCCGATTTTAGTTAGACCTCTCCGCATGTATTACTGCCTTGTTTGCACCCGTGATCCTCGATAACGAACATATTTTCCTTGGCCATTTTCTTTTTAATGGACAGACACATACAACTATACTAATGGGTACCAAAATATCATCGGCGGCTTTCAGTCTTTAAATTGTCGTCATGCAATGCACACACTTCATCACACACATGCGTACACAACCACTCACAGACACAAATCACATGCTACCAACACATAGGTCTTAAATCCAACGGTGAATACCGCCGAGTTCCTAGTTTAGTTTCACCTTTTTAGACTACTACCAGGACCATCCTGCGATGCTCCTTACAGGTACTGGCATAATCATGGGCCATCGCATTTCCATCTTGAACAAGCCCTCGTTTTCGAGAGCCGGGCGTATGGCTTCCACAATAGAGTGACCTCGTCCAGGTAGGGTGCCTAACGTGCGTAAAACCTCCGGCTGAGGAAGCGCTGCTGTCGTTACGCGAGCGACGGAGGCCGCCAGAACCGAGCCACCTTCTTTGTTCAAAATTGAAGAAATGAAACCTCCTTGAGCTGGAACACCGATGCAGACGTGCATTATTAATATAAGCGCCAGTCCTTTAAGATGAACGGCCGACATTGGTATGTGCATGGCGATTCACCCGTCAAGGGACGACGCTGTTGTCCTACGAGTAGAATTGAAGTTTCTTCCAGCTGAATCGTACGTACGGATGAACTTGCTGGCTAGCGGTCCTAAGGGGGCGACGCCATTACATTAAAAACTCACTTTTAATCTACAAAATTTCCTTCAACTCTGTTTGTTCAGCTTTAAAGCGATTTTCCCGTCGTTTACTCGCATCGACGACTGCGATATTGCTCCATTGGTCGGAAAAAGCTGTGGGCTTTGGTCTACCAGACTTTAACCTGCATCGCGTTGTAGTTCACGCAATTCGGATTGACGCCCTTCGCGTCTTAAATAGTTCCGACTTGTTTGATCTGCATTGCGCAGGCAAGACGCTATACAACACGAAAGGGAAGATAAGGAGAAAGCATCCCATCGGACCAGCACGGCGTGAACGTGATTCCGAGACCCGGAACATGCTCGTAAGCCCCTGTCATTATCGATGGCACCAAGCAAAGAAGAGAAATTTGTACTTCTAACAGTGGCTTGACACTTCTTCGAATGTTGGTATAGTTAAAGGTTGGATCGCTCAAGGTAGGGTATCTATGTAACGTAATCCAATACAATTACACAATTCACACACGAAATGAAAATTTAGTGCTTATTTCTAGGCATAGATGTGCGTATTAGTTAGAGGTAGAATGTTATCAGTAAGTGGCTTTGCATGATGACAATTGTGTTGGGCTATGCATGTTTACGCAAGGCTATACTGTGTGGACGATTATTCGGTTGCGAAGATGGTTTAGAAAATGAACACACAACATGTATATATATATATATATATATATATATATATATATATACATG
>MNPL01010796.1:14155-53593 GCA_002081605.1 Tropilaelaps mercedesae
GGTTCGATTACCGAGGGAACGGACGCCACCTGCCAGCGTCGGCCAACAACTCCCAACGCGACGGTGACGTTTCCTACCATGCTACGAATACTGCGCCGACGCAACTGCACCAGCCGAGATCGTTGATGTTGACGCTGCCGTTGTTATCGTCGTTTCCATGATCTTCGTTTCTGACGCGTCGGAGAAGAAGATCGCCTCGTACGTGCGTCTTTCTTGTGGGCCGCGCCGCGCCGCGTCGCGTGCTACAAACGAGGAGACAACACGACGTGGTAGCAGGTAAGCGACCGGCACGAACGGTGCGACGCTGCCAGACCATGCACGAATCGTCAGAGAGGGAGAACGCGACTCAGAAGACGTCATGGAAAAGCGAGGAAAAGAGCTGATGAACTCGAGTCACGCACTTGGGGAAGTCGAAGGGAGTTACGCCACCCCAGACGGACGCCGGGGCCGGCGCGCGCGAACCGCCTCGCCCTAGCCAGGGAGTGGACTAGCGTCGAGGGTTGGCGGTTCGTAGCGTCCAACCGCCACGACGACGCACACGATCAGAGATGACAACAGAACCGTGCCCGATCAGGTTGTGTCTCTCCCGCGTCGTCGTCCGGGGGTACACACGGATCGTGTGTTCGGGTCACGAACATTGAAACTGTACCCCACACTGGGGTGCCTATCGAGCTGGTGCTTCGCGCCCCCGCCAGTGACGCCTTTCAGGGTTGAGCTGAGCTCTGGTCGCCCGCCATTCGCTGATCAGTGAAATTGACGCGAGCGTTTTACTTCGACCGCGTAGAGACGAACGCCGTCGCAGTCACCGTTAGCGGCTGTGTTTGACAACAAAACCGGCCTCCGTCGTACGCGTACGTTTTGCTCGCGTCGACTTCATCCTCTAGCCGGCGTACGCGCGCGCAATCGACGGCGCTTCCAGTAACGTCGGCCGATGACGGCCGTCGTAGGCGAACGGCAAAGCGCCGACGCGGTGACGAAGAGCATCGCGAAGAAGATGGAAATGCCTTCTGGAAGAAGCAGCATCGACCGAGGGTCGCGAGCGGCGACGGCGCGCCTATTTCGCGTCCGACAGTTTGGACACGCGAGCCCGATTTGTTGACGCAATGACGCAACCGGGTGATGTGTTGTGCCGCCATTTTTTCGAAACGGCTGTCACTCTCGAGCTCCGGCACTCGTCACCGTCTCACGATCCGAGCGAGATGACGGAACAACTCTAACGAAGAACGATTTGCCCGACTCTGAGACCTAACCGGCCCTGTTCGGAGTTGCCAGTCTCGAGGGAGAGTTGTTGACAACGGCGACAACAACAGCGTGAAGAACCGATAGAGTGAGCCGAATCGACGAGAGGTTGTTGGACACAGCAAAGCGACACGTGTCGCCCGAATGTTAGTGTTGCCACAACAAACCCCAAAGGGTGGCACAAGTTGGCGCCATAGGAGCGGCTTTAGGCAATGACATCCCGCTGATGACCTCTACTTGACCTTGGTATGACCTCAAAGGCGAACTATAGAAGAACGTCCGGAAGGTTCGTATCTCGTCACTGGGTACCGTCCAGTCATGACAAACGACATTATATATACATATATGTATATATATATATATATACGTGTGTGTGTGTGTGTGTGTGTGTGTGTGTGTGTGTGATGAACTCACTTTTTAAAAATTCCTCAGCAGCAGGAGCAGAGTCAGCGTCACCGGTTGTATCCAGAGCAACAGAGCGAGAGATATCCAAACACGTCCCGGACAGACACGGCGTTGCGTGACGCGACCGACGACGCACTCGAGGGTTCCAGCCCGATATCGTTGTTGTCAGCTGCGTCGTATTGGGACACTATAGTGAGACGTCCACCACAAACCGTATCCAGTTAGTGGAGGCGGCCGAGGTCAACTAAGCACAACTAAGGGTTCCACCGCGCGGCTGAAATGCACTTGAACACTGGCGCACCTTTTCACCACGGACCCTTTCTTTTTACATAGATTATATATATTACATATATATATGGATATATATATGTATATATATATATATATATATATATATATATGTAGATTATCGTCTGTCAAAACACTAAGCACGCAGATCGAGTCTGCTACACGAAAATCCAATTCTTTGCTTGGGTCGAAGTTCCACTCGGTTTTTCGGGGCCGGCCTGGGCTACACGGGGAAGAATATCCAGAATCCTATCGGCACTATTACACTTGCATTCGTATATCGGGCACAGTTTCCCGTTTTTCAGATTTCGTCAGTAGAAGCACCACCGACTCGGCGAGTCGCCTGCCGACAGGGCGACGTCGCCGGTTCGTCTTCAGCAAAACTTACGCCGTACAGTCATTCAGCTTCGCTCGGCCTCGTCATTTCCGTCAGCCGCTGTTCGGTGTCCGCTGGCAAAAGTTCTCGAGCGGCGTGACCGCGCCGCTCGGCATCAGGGGACGTTCTGTCGAGCCGAAGCCGTCTCGTCGGTCGGAGCGACTGTCGGAGCGACCGGCCGGAGCGCTTTGCCTTCGGCCGGCTGTGCCGGTGGAGAGGTGGCGCGAGGGACAGCCCCGGGCCGCCATCACCACAACGGCGAAGCGCCACAGCGCGGAGCGGACGCGCTAGAAGACGCCGGACGAGAGCGGCTGATGCGTCACGCCGTGGAGCGAAGATGCTGCCGGATGAAGATCATGGCGGCGCGCGGCTGTTGTGTTCGGACCGCCGGTGGATGGTGGCCGTGCTCTCGATGAAATGGTCGTGCTGGGGGCGTCGAGGCCTTCAGGTGTACGGCGACCTGTGCAGGGCGGTGCAGGTTAATACGTCCCAACATGGCGGAGTGGGTGATGATGATGATGATAGACGATGAAGGCCATCGCGAAGGTGAGGATACAGCCGGGAATTAGCAGGCACTAAGAAAAAAAGGAAGGAGAGGAGCCGCGGAAGGCGAGGCATGCTGGGTTGAAGCAAACACCCGCCCGGCGAAGTCGAGTGCGAGCGCCAAATGACTCTGGGAGGACCTGAAGGACATCATGTCCTGAAGGCCATCGACGAACTGGAAATGCATTTTCGTTAGGATGCGGTGGTAGTTGAGTTCGCGCTCAGCGAGGAGCGCAATGGTGGCCGCGGTGGCCGAGTGGAGTATAAAGGAGCAGACAAACAGGAGAAGACGGCGGACTAATCAAGAATGTTTTTCATCGCTGAGCTGCTTGCGTTGGCGCGCGCGGCTGGAAGGAACAGAAAGTTCTGGGGACAGCTTAGACCTCAAATTCGTCGTGGAGGATTAGGTCCACCAGTGATGCCAGACCACTTCGTGGATCTCATGCGTGGATAATGAATGTTTGTTCGGTTATGAGCCTGTTACGGCAAAAGGGCGGAAAAAAGCATCGGCAAAATGTTTTCCTATGGCTAAAATATGGTTATCAATTACTCGACCTCGTAAGGAGCTCCACACCGCAAATGGAGCGCCATGGGAGACGCAACTTTCGTTTGACGCAACAAGTCGTTTTTTTTTATTTTTTTTTTAGCATTTTCTGAAGTATTTTAGCAACTCATGTTTTCACTTATATGTTAGGTCACCAGCTACTGCTCGGGGGGGGGATGCATTGCGTTTTGGGACCCCGTCACGGCCTAGGGACTGTCACTCTGATTCTTCAAACAGTCTCTACGTATCTGGGTGGAGTGAGTTGACTCCTGAAAGAAGAAGGACACGCTGACTCATGCTCATATCATCGATCCTAATTAACGTTTTGTCATAACGATATCAGGCACGACCGGTCTATGGGCGTGACGATCCTCGGATAGACAGGCCCCCTTCTCGCATCTAAACCGAATGCTCCGAACATGCTCGGCGAAGTTCGACGCGTCTCTGCCGCACCGTCGCACTCCGATAAAGCGTTCACTTCAGAGCGAGCATGAGCGGCATTAGCACCAGTCTGTGGTGGACTGGGTCGAGACAAATTTTCCTCGAATGTGTTCATAAATTAGTCTCCTATGACATAAACTGGGCGACCAGTGGCGTAGCGGCACCGGCCGCTCGTACCAATTCGAATATGCGGACGACAAAACCTGACGAACTTCGGTTCAATACCTGGGGTATTGCATCCGTCATTACAAGTGAAGCATATGAAGTTCACTGAGGCTCTGGCCCATTGCGAGGCACACTATTCGCAGCCGACTGACACACCGACAGCAAATTATACAGTTAGAAGAGGGCAACCATGGGGGGGGCATTGCATGCTTGAGAGCTCCATCTGTACCCGCATCATATTTGTGTCTAATTGGGTTTTTAGTACACTCGGGGGACTGGAATCAACTGAAATAGCCGAAGAAAACACGAAGCTTGACGGTGCTGGCTGGCTGGGCTGCCGTGTGGGGCATTTCAGCTGACTAATTCCGCATCGAAATAAAGGAGTATCCCGCTTTCAAGTGGGATTTCAGTCATAAATCATTGCGCCACATTGTTGATGCTATATAAAATGTCTCAATGTATCGGTTATTCTCGCTATTTGCTTTTTGTTTTGCTACTCAAATGGCCGCTGTCCATATGTCCATGTTTCATCGTCCATTTGTATCGATGATTTGTGTCTGTCATCTTTGTTTTCCGTCCGCCTGGAAAGTTGCTGAAATCCCCTAAGCGAATGCTGATCAAACGCTGACCATGACACCATCAGAAACGATTTATACAAACACACACACACACACACACACACACACACACACACATATATATATATAAAGATGGAAAATGCACAGACACTGTGGTAACCTCTCGCGTTCCGTCAGGCTAAAAGCAAACGGATGCTGATAGGAATGACATCGAACCAATTCAAGCCTCGACGAGTGAACAATAAGAAAACTAGAACGAGAGCGAAAAATAAATGCAAGCGACATTATTCGTTCAACATGATTTGTTCGAACAACTCTAAACATATGGGCGTATGTGTACGACTGTTTCAAGTGCGTAGATTTCAGAATGTAGAGCTTCTTAGAGGAAAAGTCGGTGAATTTGCAAATCGTTCGTTAATGTACAGCGGAGTTTGGTCTCTGAGTTAATTATTTTCTTCTACTGAACCTCATCGAACTATCGAATATAAATAATCTTCGTAGCTATGGCAGCATCGGCAGGAGAGTGCTGAAGAATTTCTGAGCGGCACCACCGTAAAGATCCTAAAGTCAACTGGCAGGATCAAGCGACGCAGACCTCCTGGGGACATTCTACCAATGATTGTAAAGGTCTTTTTTAAGGAGAACAACAAAAAGAAAAATACCGGCGGAATTAAAATTAATGGAGGTAGAACCCGACCCCGGGTGGGTGAAGCAGGCCTATGTGCATGGTCAGTTCTATACATCAGCAGCTAACAGAGCTTCAGTGACCCCTCCGTGAAATCTCCGCTTGAGCCGCGCACGACCAGACGAATGTGGCCAGACGAAATCAACAGCAAACGGCCGTGCGAGAAGCGATTTTCCGCCATTTTGCTTAGCTAGCGAAGAAGAACGAGTTAGCTACAGTGGTGGCAATAGTTTAGAAAAATTCTAGTTGTGGCATTCAGCCGATCATCGCCGTGACGGTCGCCATAGCGGCGTTGATTCTAACGCAAATGATGATTGTGACATTGTCGATGATTATGGCAAACGATGATGCTTTTATGTTATGTTATCATCTTTGCTCATCGTCGCGTTGCTGCGTCGGCCGTTTATGACCGCAACATCAACGACCGTGAAACCGCATCATCGTGACTCAAGGGACGGCAAAACGCCTTTTTTGAGCGGTCAGTCAAAAATGTGTGTATATATATATATGTATATATCTGTGTGTGTGTGTGTGTGTGTGTGTGTAGGGACTATGTACGGCCAGCTGTCGTTGTGCCGGTGGAAGATCGGGAAAACAGAGGAAGGCAGGAATGGAAATGAAGTGGGTAGCCTTTCAATGCGCACGATTGGTGCTGTAAGGCGACAATTGTGCAACATTCTCTCACCGGGGAACGTTCATCAGATCGCGCCGGCTTGCTAGTAGGCAGGTACGAGCACTCGAAATGTGTATACTTGTGCGTGTGTGTGTGTGTGTGTGTGTGCATCCGCTAATAACAATAGACACCAACGACAATGTAATATGAGTGAGGAGACAGCGAAAGTAGAAATAGTAAATGGGGCCGGGAGAGAGAAAGCATGGCGTCCATTGAAGAGATTTGCTATTCCGTTGTCGATTTGTACATCAGCACGGCGCAGGGTAGCGGCAACTCGGTCATTACAATGCGACTACTGATGCTCATAGGTGGCTTCGACCCCAGTGACAAGAAGCAGTAAAAGCCATAACGTCAATAATAACAAAAAAAAAAGGCATTCATAAAGCAGGCACCAGTATACGCTGCTAATACAATCGTGAGAAGTGTTACTACATAGAACCGTTCGAATTGCCATTTTACAATACTCCCATATGCAGGTTCAACGCAGTAATTCGAAGGAGGGAACGGCATCGTTTTGAAAGAGTTTGATAATGCGGACACATGATAGTCAGTTTTTCCCTCTTTTGGTTGGCGAAATTTCTAAGTGAATTTCTGCGAGCCTCTTGTGATATCGGCGTGCACCACATATCGATCATGAACGTGAAGGCGTTTTTTAGTTGCGATGAGTACTAGCATGCGAACTCGAATGTTGAATGCAGTGCGTCTTCGATTGAAACCAGCAATTCTAATTCAATAACATTTTCTTTTGACGTCCGCATGGGAGCCAAACGGTTTATAAAGGTATATGTTGGACCTCAGATTTCGATGTACTAAAGTTTGTCGCATCTTTGTCGTTCTCAACAGCGTTCAACCAGTGCCCGTTAGGGGATGGGAGATTTTCACTTATAGCCAATAACGCTACAGAACACAGAGCTCCCTGACAAATTGGGTCCTATTTGCTTGAATAAATTATTGAGTAGATTCATTGTACTAAAGGCAGAATACTATCGAACGGCGTGCCGAACATAATGCACTGAATGCTCCTAAGCTGCCATTCATAACGAATAGGCAGCCCGTGTATTTAATATGATCAATTTAACTGACGGGAAAAGTCATTATTTCCAACGAGCTGTCAACGTTGCTCGTACATGGAGCTGCTGCTCCTGCTAGAGAACATGCCGGTAACGCACTCGCTAGACGCAGTTGTTAGTTTCGCAAAAAATGGGTGACCAGCATTCAAGGTAAACACTGATCAAGTCAGAAATGAATAATTCACTTACTTGATTTTTTGTTGTTTTATTTTTACGCCGCCTCGACTGAACGTCAGCCCCTGGCTGTCGAGCATTTTGCCAGACGGAGAAGTTTTGCTTGTCGAAGTTTTGCTTTAGAATTTGGCGTGGTTAGACAACGAATCACTGGCGCCGGTGTAATTAACGTAGTGATTAACTGCGTACATTATGCATCACATAATTTTTCGTTCTTGCATTTTCTATTCATAAAACACCATCAGCCATACATTTGGATGTCTTCAACACGTCTGGATTCTTCTAGGGTAAAATCAACGCCTCAATGAGTCCTCAGGAGGGTGACTACGAGCAGGTCCACAGATAATGATAGCGACCTAATTGCATTTGAGTGATCATAAAACCGAATCGCTGACGAAGCTTCGACTCGTTAGTTTCGTTGATTTTTGTCAATGACCACTTGTTTGGTCCGGCCCATTCCATTGCAAAAAGGAGCTAGACAATAAATGTCTATAACGTTGTTGGCTTGAGCGTTAGTGTTTTAAGTAGGCTAGCTGTTATCTCAGACTTGATTGCTTGAATTGTGTGAAAATATGGGATTAGTGGTGATATCAACCATTTGTCTGATGCCTTATTGTTAGCTAAATAGTTTTAAAATCATGGAAAGTATTTTCGCTTTGTTTGAAAAATAATTGCTTAGTCAAGCCATTAGCTACAGCGATACGTAAATATATTCAATGGTATGTGGTAAAGTATGGTTGGCGTAGAACTACTTCGGCGTTGAACGCGGCCGAGAAAATATCCCTGACACTCCTTAAAATGGCAAACGACATAAATTTTTACATCGACGATCCATAGTCGCCTGACCTTCGATACTTTCTTCGACTCCCAATCAGCCTAGAATACTACGGCGAAAATCACGGCCTTTCCATTGCATCTGAATTTCGAACCAACTAAAAGCCATTATATTGTTCATTAATTATTTCTTCGACTTTTTTGTATCCTCTGCTCCAGCACATATGAATCTATTTTATTAAAAAAAAAAAAACAAAAACACACTTAGTATGTGTAAACCGTGAGCACAGCGGAACAAAGGTTATCGACCGCACCTCTGAGGCTGTCGCTATTCTGTACAGGCGATCTTATTGCGTGGAGGTAAATGGAGCAGATTACGTTCATTAGCGGTATTTTTATGCACGGATTTGCGTTCCGTTTTCATCTCTCTTCTCCCAGTTCTCATCCTAATCTCTTCCATATTTCTCCTATTTCCGAACATAGCCCCCCTCTCACCTCCAATTCTGACTTCAAGGGACATCACATTAACGCTGGATGGGGTGAATTATTACGTATGTGTGGGTACCACCATCATATCTAAGCGTCGGTTTTTTCTTGCGCAGCTGTCATGCGGGAATCACGAGAAGTCGATTAGCGACAACATCGACGTACAGCGTTTTCTCGCGTACATTTGCTGTGATAAGAGTCGTTCCAGTAGTACAAGTTTGGCGTTTGGCAAAAATATCTCGCCCGAGCATATTCCGTGCTCACGTGTCGATGGACAATAAAGCGTGAGTTTGCTCCAAGGAGACAGAGCAGTAAAATCTGGAAGGGACTGCGCGATACAGGGAGAGAATATGTGCCTGCGTCCTATGTTGTGCAATGTCTTTTGTTAGCTGAATTTTGAAAAGAAATGCAATAAAAATATTTATGCATAATTCATTATGTCTCGCACCGTGTGCCCTATGCTGTTAATGTATTCATTGGACCGTTCGTTTTGCTGCATTAGCTCTAGCTGGCGATTAAAAAAATTAATCGAAAATAGAAGCTTTAGTGCGTCGAAGTTACAACTATCTTATGGACACGAATCGACATTATCAAATACTGGCGTACGTAATACACAATTAAAATCGTCCTTCAGATTATTGTGGCTTAGGTCACTCCGACTCGAGGTCCACTTTGAAATCACACGTCAGGGGCTCATTCCCAATGACACGATGGAGACCGTTTTGAGTTCACTGGAGGTAGAATATCTACATAACCTCACGTTCATAACGTGAGGTTATGTAGATATTATTAGAGGTTATGTTCATAACGGTCACGTTGCTTAAATGGAGCAGTACATTGGCTAAGGCTACTGATTTCAGTCAACTTCAAAAAGTTACTTTTCTTCAAGTAAAATTCGAATAAGCTTCCTTGAGGTGTACATCCACCGTGAGATTACACTGCCGTTGTTGTCCAGGGCATATATAGTCGCTTAGGTTCTGTAACAGGTGCAGTTACGCTGCATCTCAAACAATTGCTTCCGGTTCGCTTGGAGTGTAGTGTATGCGTCTGCATCATTTTTCAATAACGTAAGTCACAGAGATAGAGTGTCAATGTAATGATATCAATGCATTATCTGTTAATTTGATATTATTATGGCGGATATGTCTCATCACGGCGATCATGGCAATTCGCTGCTCCTTGCCTTCATATGCTGTTGTTATCAATAAACACAACTATAACATTTATGGTATATCAAGCAGAATCATTATGGTTAATGACTATTGCATCATTACCAAGACTTTGAATAGTACCGAATGAGATATATATGCCATGTTATTGTTGTTTGGCCGAATGGGGGCGTGTTGTACCAGCTGCGGCTGCAGTACTTTCAGAGTCGAACTGGAAAAAATAGATGCTGTCGACAGCGTTACACATATTGCACTATATACTTGCGTGTATATGTACACGAATGATTATTTGTAGATAAATAGTGTACACGCAGCATTTGCATGAATTTTGTTCATTCGCGTGCGGCGCGCTTGTGTTTAAATATAACAAATGCGGAAGCTGACGCGTTTAATTCCTCGGTCTATAAATTGATTCGTAAACGTTTTATTTGTAATGGCACGTTCATCCTAAGCTTTTTCATTATTCGTGGCAAAAGCCGTTTCTTTTAGTGGTAGATAGTCTGCCGGACTGTAACACAGCGCTAGATCGTGTTGGTCAGTGGCAAACTTCATCAGCCAACTCGCCGTTTAGTCGGTTTGTTCTTGATTAAAAATTTGTGTAGCACAGTTACACAATATGGTCTCACGGTATACATTATGCAGTGCTTTTGACCAGATCTCGATATTACAAAAGCAGCCGGTGAAGTCCAGTGGAGTAAACCGCACCAATTGTGCGGCTCCTGTTGGAAAATTGAGCTACGATTATTAGATCGGTGAAAATTAACCCGGTACTCCTGCGTTCTAGTGAACGATTCGGGATTCTCGGGTTTCGTTTGGGCGAACTACTCGTGTAATTATCACCTGTACCAATAAAACGTAGTAATATATAGCTAGAGCATCTCGTACGTCATCTAGCTACAGCACTTTGGACGTTTTTTTGTGTAGAACTTAAAAATGAGTGATTTATCATAGGCGCTTCTCTCTTTTCGCCTTCCCACAATACAAAAATTATTGCTTGTCCTACAATTATTGTAAACGACTGTGTCCGCTAAATTTAGTTTTCACTTACATGCATCTGAGCCGACCTTTGCTGGCTTCATATTGCTGTATGAGCATAACAGTGAATGTAGATACGAACCCGAGACAGCCCCTCACCTTTATCTCATCCATTGAGTTAATTAGCCGAAAAAATTAAATGTCGAACTAGTTCTCGAACAGGCTATACCGCCATGTCTCAATACGTTCCACGCGCATCGCAAACCCAACGACTGTGCTATAGCGGCAACATTTTATGAATTACAATTATATTAGAACTCGTTCACATACGATTGTAAATTCGTTTGCTCGTTTGGTTATAGTTTTGGCGTAGGAATGCAATTACAGAGTAGAATTACATTTCTCATTAGCAATGGTCAGCCGGAAAAAACTTTTCGGCCGTGTTTTCTACGGGCGCTAAAGGAAAGTCGCGAATGTGTGGGACAGCCTGGCGATAACAGGCTATAGCGAATAAGAGTTGAGGTGATATCCGCGTCCGTTACAGTACAAATGCTACTGCTACAGAGAATTTTTGCGGACGATTTTGTAGCGCTGCCTCTCCTCCTTTTTTCCCATTTCTCTCCTGCGTCCTCCTATCCTGTGCGTTCTCCCTGGTTCCCATGTGAGAATCGTGGTACTGTCAGCCATTTCGCCGCGGCCACAGCACATCGAAACGCGAGCCACCGTGCGTATTAGCGGCACCATGACGCCAAGGTCAGTTACCAGTGGTGGGAATTTTGACGGATGAAATTTGTTTGTATGAGTGCGTTTGGGCGTGTGTTTACGTTGCGTGGGATTTATTTTTCTCATGTTGAATTTTTATTATGTGTTTTTACAGCAGCGGCACGCCACTTCTAGCTGGACAAACACACATCTGCGCGCGCTCAAAGCCGAACACACACACACACACACACCCTGGAACAGCCATCAAAAATAACAATTACATTTCAAATCATACTCGAAGATGTAGAGTAGTCTGTGAGTCGGCCATGAACAATTCTGCTTCGCTTCAACAGAACTGTTCGGAAACGGGACACGGTGCCGTACCCACTACCCGCGCCGAGAATCGCTCAAAACTGCGCTGTGTGTGTCTGTTTCACGGGACGAAGCCATCGCTGTTGTCGGACTGGATTCCCACTGGGATTTACCAAACCCATTCGTCTGCTTGACTCCATTGTGTAA
The DNA here is from genome assembly GCA_002081605.1 of Tropilaelaps mercedesae. NCBI lineage: Eukaryota > Metazoa > Arthropoda > Arachnida > Mesostigmata > Laelapidae > Tropilaelaps > Tropilaelaps mercedesae. Next base: position 25,962 of record MNPL01010796.1, read on the forward strand.
ACGCCTATCCATTTACGCCGTTAGCAAGCAGCGGCTTGCTTGGGCGCTCGGCCAAGCAACGCGACCTGCACATTCTGGCCGATTGCGCATATATATACACACACACACACATACACATATGGTCACATTCATATACAAAGCGAATCGGCACAAAAATTCAATCGACTGTGCAGGGTCTCTGGCTGCAAAGAGTGTGAATCAGCGAGGACGCAATTGAAGCTATAATTCTCTCATAGCCATAAGCTATGAGCCATAAGCTGTTAGCCGGCCAGTTCCGTTTCGGCGACTTCACCGAGAATACCTCAATAGGGCTGAGCTAACATGGACGGGGGTGGTCTGCCGATGTTGTTGTTGCTGTTGTTGTTCCGTGTAAACTGGTACAAAAATTGACCAGGAGCAGACTAGGAAAAACAACTAAGAAACTGAAATGACTGCGATGCGGCAATGTGATTGCGGATGAGTGCAGCCACGAGCGGTCTGTCTCTGGTGGTGTTCTTGCCGATAACAGGCGTACAAAGGATCGTACGGCGATTGTGTCTCTGCTTTGTTCTTATAGGAGCACCAATCGTGTGCACTTGAATGGAGATGAATGGCGATCTCATGTGGAGATTCACAGGGAGATTTGCAGCCTTCAGTGAGGTACAGACGGGAACGCAAGAGACGATCGTGCTCCCAAAGCAGAGCCATCTCGGTTCTCACATCCAGAATAAAATAAATCATCACGAGAGCCATTAACAACAACAACGAGACGATCTACTTTGTGCCCAAAATGTTATGTTTTGTATGAATCTCTTTAGACGCGCTGCCATATTCTAGACAGTAACCCGATTGCATACTATTATGGAAATATGTTAGTCTTTGCAGGATAATCAAAATCAAATATATTTCTGTTATTTTAACTAGAGGTAAGCCCGTGGAGAAAAAAATTTAAATAATGTAAATGGCACACCCGTATTCTTCCCATCATATGGACAAAATGGCAAAATGTAATGAAGTGTCTAGATGAGTAGACCTGCGGTCATGGCATCAATAAATATATACTCTTTTAGACAAGCAGAGGGTCCGTACGTCAAGAAGTGTATATGATATTGCCATTTTTTTATATAGTAAAAATATTACATTTATGGACAATTAGTTCTCACAGCATCTAACAAATTCTGTAAGATTTTAAGATGCTTCAAAATGTGGGTGACAAATCTCCTTCTCCTTTTTCTTTTTCATCGTGTCGTACTGTACAGTTGGCATACCCAAATTACGTTTGAAATATAATTAGTGTTCTTTGAAGTAACCTGGTCAACGAAAACAAACGCGTTCAAGATAGTCCTCCGTCTTTCCTCTTTTCTTTATTTAAATTAACTGTAAAATTGACTCAATGCGCGTCTTCATCTAAGAGGCGGTTTTCCTTACAGGTTGTGAAATATCAGTAACAGCTATCGTGTTATATATATTATTCAATTTTAAATAATTTTACTACACAATCGTCAGATAAACACAAATATATGTGTAGTCAAACCAAATACCCCTGAATCTGTTCTGTGGAATGCTCGTTTGTCTGCAGAAGAAACTGCCCAGTTAATCTGCGACTAAGACGCTACTCGAATTGCTGATGAGGCGCCTTGGCGGTAAACCCGAGTAAACGTGAGAACGTACGCAGGAATGTCAATCTAACTAGATGTGTATTCACTTCGCCAAGAAATCGCGTACAGTCGACGTTGTTGATCGTCAACACCGTTGTTTGAGGTGGCGATTGCCGAAAACAATGATTAACACAAAATGTGGACATACCCGTCAGCTGACCGACTAAACAGTCACATCAGCCTTGACACAATCAACACCGTTTAAGCATGTTCTTGACTATTTCAATGTTGCCCGGCCAAAACACTGGATTAACATCTATTTAAATATTGGCCGCTCAAAACGAAGACACTCGCCAGTGCACCTGCAGCCCAGCCGCACGTGCAGATACCGTAATCAGCCTTCTATTAACTAGCTGAAAGGACAGCCGCAAGCGTTTTAGGCTAGCAGCGGTTTTTTTTCTTTTTATTTATTCCAACATGGTAGATTGGACGCAGGTCGACTTGTCGCAGCCGTCGCCAATGATCATTGACCAATGACTTTCACGTCCAAATGCGAGGGATAACGGCGCAAGGCTAAATAAGCGTTAGTTGCCGGCGCTTCTATTTCTTCTAATATCGCATTTTCCTCTGACAGAACAGAAAACCGTTGAAGATAGCTGTAAGACTATACCGTCGGCCCGATGAAAATGCTCTTTAGAGAAATTCATGACCATAATGTGTAGCTGTTTTGCTGTGTTGACGTCATTCTGTCGACATCTACGAGGGTAGATAAGAGATTGCGCCAGGTCGGTGGGCAACTTCACTGTATGTCTCTTCAATACAAGATGATCTGTCGTTTGGATGTGCCGGACCGATGAGACCAAGATAGGTTGGTTCACAGTTAGTTCCTGAAACCGTTTACTACTTGAAAAGGGCGGGCGTCATTTTTCAGTACAAGTGATTCTCGGTAGGTTTTTCATAGTGTTTACGAAGCTTGCAGGCAAACGTCACTGATGTGTGCCGGGCAGTTTAACAGCTAATTGTAAAAAACACTTCAACCGTTTATGCAGACGTTTCCAGATGTCATGTGAAGTCTACCAAGGAAAAAACCATCAGTGATTGTTGTAGTTGATTTGATGGAATCAGAGTAGATCCCTATATGTCTCTCGCGGACTTTGTAGCTATCAAGATGTTAAAGGTAATAGGGTGTTTTGCATCATTCTCAAAATTCAGTCGTGAGGTAGCTACATTCTAGTTGTTATTTATTGGAAAATATAACGACGCCAGATATTTCGATTACGGTTCTTGAGAAGCTAAATACATCGTTTCCTTTTCGGCGCTTAGACTTTTTCAACACTTTGCTAGAGCCATGCTATGGCATGTATGACTAGGTGGGGATTGGACATAATCAGTACAAGCTAGTGGGCTAGAAACACAAACCCACTCGTTTTAGGTACGCGCGATAGACTGTGAACAAGTTTTAGAAGAGGAAACCCAACACGCTGAGTTTCTTTTAGAGTGATGGCAGCGGATCAACGTATAACGGGACACAATCCAAATCGGTAATAGCTCTACAAAGAATCCCTGAGGTTTTTACTAATGTGTTCAAGGTAAAAGGCAGTCACATCGGCCTGGCAACTAATGCGTGGTAATGAAGCGTGTGAAAATGGCCTTTTCATAAATAAAAAAGGAATAAATCACTGCGTTTGAATCAGTCCATCGTCTCCCGAAGTACTCGTTCGTCGATGTCGCGAAACAAAAACCACCACTTCTATCTGGACTTCTGTGCCGCGTTTGTGTAATTGCTATGATAATTTCGTATTTTTAGCATCATTGGAATATAAACATATCGAGTGCAAACGTCAACATTGTTTGTTCTGCTATGGAAAACGCTGTTATTAGCAGCTAATTTGCGGATATAGACAAAACAAAGGATCCCTTCTGTTTTCTCCATAATCAGACGATCCCTACCCCGGTGCAGATGGGTTTGCCGTTCTTCAGAGGGGATTTTCTGATTTTATCAGCGAAAAGCAGTGATGATGTTTTTTTTTGTTCTTCGATGAATATTTTGAGTGTTTTAGCCTCATTTTATCAAGTCTTTCACACGCGGTAACTGGTTTGTGCATCGGTCGTTTCCGCTGCTGTTACTGCGTAACGAAGGTGTGAATGGTAAATAAAGCAATAGTAATAATAATATAATAATTAGTCTACCAGTGTGTTTACGATGCTATGATGACGAATTAAGTGGATCTTTCTCGCTTGTCGTCGATGTCTTCCGTTATCTGTTATCCTGCAGCCAATGCTGTGTAAAACAGCTGAAGGCTATCTATAGCCAGTTTGCGTTCTGGTTATGACCTTTTACGGGTCACGCTCGATTTTCGTTGAATGAGTCGTTGGAGAGAACAAAAGGCACAACACACGCTTTGAATACGTCGAACCCAGAAGTGGGCCTAAGAAGTGGAAAAAGCTAAAGGCGCTCGGGTAAGTATGTATTAAGATTTCGACCACCGAGATTCTAACAGTTTCGAGTTTAAATCAGTATGTCCAGCATTGTGCCACGACCGCTTTGTTTACTCGAATGTGACCATATACGTTAGAGCGTGGTGTACAAATTTTAATTATATGAAAGCAAATCAAATACTCACTTTTCTTCCATTGATTCGGTCAACCAATCAAATGAGTGGCATTGTTAAATCAATGTTGGGCTATATTGTATCCAAGGTGTGTTAAAGTTCAAAATAAAACATATTTTTAGCAGAAATGTTTTCTTAATTTAACACTAATATCGAAACCATGCAATGCGTAAAGGGAGTGATTCTTATTCCTTTCTATTACTATTATTTTATTATTATTATTATTATTATTATTATTATTATTATTATTATTAATGTAGCTGTGATTGGTGGTAGTACATCAATTAACTAGTGTAGTGTATTTGCACCCTGGATTTTTATTTAACTTAAATCTTGGAATGCTCTCAGAGGAGCGGCTCATATTATTCAAGGCTGACCATCAACAAACATCTTCTACAAGATCGCCTGCGTCTTGCTTCATTAAATGGACTCAAAACAGACGTCAACTGGAAACGGCAAAAGTCGAAGCCGAACCAAGCATCGATAACTATTCGATCACGTATTTTGAGCTTGTTCACGGCTGATCTTTCGAAAAATACCTCATTTGTCTGCAATAGACAAAAAAGGGAAACTCAGGCTTTTATAAAATGTCTATGTTAAGGATTTATACCAGGATTGGCCGCGACACTAGAGAAAGCAGTCACTTGATTTGATTAAAATGGCTATTTTTTGACAATAGAGAAAGCTAAAAAATCTAATGAGCGTGAGCATTCAAATACAAATCAAAATAGAAAATGAGGAAGAGTAATTCTGTTCATTGTTCAATATCAAGTGTTGGTTAGTTCGTGTAAAGCCATCTGCGCTAAGTGAGCATCATCATTTCGAGCATCATAACCAGCGCAAGGAGTCGGCACACGAACGGGAAAATTATTTTCTACCGCATTGATGACCGAACGTATCCGTATTTGAGCATCGCCTCTGAGCCAAAAAATCCGAGTTCTCCTATGAGAAAGAAACCGTCGAACAATGGACGTTTTGCTGCACAGCGATCCGGTTTGACTACACCGACGCCGCAATCCTGCGCACTGCAGGAGGAGTGTATGCACTGCACACCTCTCGGAGTTCGGAAGTTCTCACGGTAATTTACATCAGCGATATGACGAACTGTCAAAAAACAATTTTTGTCGCCTGCCACGTCAGCAGATAGAGGAGATGTTCAAGTCAATGGGAACAAGTCACGCTGACAGATTAGCCTTTATAATGAAGCCAATACCAATCGGTGGCATGTATAGTATCAAGCAGTGAACACAAGCATGTGCCCCTCTGTCAAAATACACACACACACACACAGTCTCCCTTTCACCGCGGTGTCATCTTACCAAATTGGCATCAAAGTATAATCGCATATTTAGCATCAACTTAACCTAAACTCTTTGATGTGCTGAACAGCTGTTTTAGTGGAGACCTTTCAAGGCACATAGCATCCAGACGGAACGACTATACCGAGACTTTATTTGTGTTAAGAAAGCTCTTGATCTTCAAGTACGTCCTCAATAGTATTAGACAATCGGTCACTCGGCATTACGAGTTCACCGTACATTGCTGGTATTTCAGTTACGCGGAAATGCCCTTGCGGATCCGGCGGTCCCCTCATCGGCTTTTTCCCATTGGCGCATGTGAGTCGACGTAATATTTGTTCCTTTCAGTGCCGTTACCCCAGAGTTTTCAAGCTTCCATCTCATATTTTATCGTTATTATGTCCGCGCCGTCATCAAGCATCTAGCGCGTATTTACTACTAACATCAGCACTAAAACACCAACTGAACTAAATATTAAAGGTCAATGTAAACGCAATAAAGGTCATAGATAATTAACAAGCGTTCTCCAGTATTCGCGCATACAATGTTCGCATTGCCTAGCGGAGAACGCCAGATTGCCCCGTATTCAGTGATGGACAATACCAGATTTATCAAGGCCTCGATTTATTCTCGTCGGCTCTGAAATCTGCAAAACCAGTCGGTTCGCCCCGACCTGATATGAATTGGCCCGGCGATATAATTCCTCGTGCGCGCGTTCGTCGCGACATATCAGGATGATCCATAACTGTATCTTTGTTTTTTTCTATTCTTTGCCAACGAAGAGCATTATGGAAGTATAAACTCTCGACCGTTATCGTCGCGCGGCTATCAACCGCGTCAAGCCACCAAGGACACGCTCCACGTCGAGGAGCGGCGTGGAGTGTGGGCATCGTTAGCAGTTTAGGTTTGTCAAATGGACTAAACTGCTCGGAATTCGCCATCGCACCGGGCCACTATCGTGTTTTAGCTACACCTTCCGTTTTGTATGAATATAGTGGTAGCATACGTAGGACAATGCATGTACGAGCAATATGGCGAAACCTTAGATCTTCCTACAGCTGAACCCCTAAAGGTGAAATTAACAAGCCGAAATGCAAAGTTAAAAATAATAAAAGAAACTGTAGAAGTACAGGTAATAGTGCGTCATTAATTGTCCATTTACCGTTAGAAAGCCCAATTCATTTTCTTAGTTGTGTTGTCAGCAGATCGCTGGCATCTAATCAAGAAGCGTCACAGGAATTCAAGGGGGCACCGATGGGCATGTGTTCGATAAATTCAACTTGGCCTCATTAAACGAATACTCAATACGTACGTTTGATGCGCGTGAAATCAGTCGCATCACATTCAAACCAAATTCATATTTCCTTTTTCATCTAAAGCATTTTAAGTGAATAAGAGACATCCATAGGATTTGCGACCTTTTCACGCCTTCAACATAAGCTACTACGTGATTAAATACAGTTGGGAGAAACTAAATGCAATAAAGCAAATATGTCGATGACTATGCGTGTGCGATCTCTCGGATATAATTATTTTGTGGGTAAAAGGTAATATTTTTTATGATACTGATGACTGGCAATACCGTGTAAAGAGACCAGTGACACTTTTGCGATCAGAATCGACGTAAGCTGTAGCTGAATACGAACTACGCGAAATTTATGCAGACGATAGGACAGATTCGAATCAGTTACTGGGTATAGAGTAGATTCTAGCGAGCGACCCCCTCTCATACTCAGTTATGCGAAACCACAGAAACCTAAATCTAGACAGTTCGTAGGTGATCACCGAGTCGGAGGTAAAAAGGTACAAAAAGCTGTGGGTTGTGGGTCTAACAAGGGTATATTCTACAATACCGAGCCATTCACAGATAAATAAAAAGAGAAATTGACAGTACTCACGGTGTCCTTATCGGGGCGTTTAAAATACACTGCCGATTGTAAAAAAAGCTCAGAAAGACGCATTATAGCCAAGTGATGCTGCGATCTTCTTTAGATCGTTTCCTCGCGAGAAATTTCAAACTTTCTCTAAAGCTTTTCTTCTTCGCGTCGTGACATTATCACACAGTGATGCGACAGGAAGAGATCCGAATGAAGCATCCATCTTCCTGCCAAAAGAAAAGCCCCTCCATGTCGAACGTCTCAAAATGCGCTTTTCTCAATGTGGGAACACTGACCTAAAGGCAAATCGGGTTCGTCAAAGTGCCAAAGAAACTGAAGACTCTTAGCCACGGTGGACATGTATCCTAAGTTGAGATTATCCAATTCTGCTGACAACGAAATAAAATCAGTTCAAAGCGTTCACATAATTTAATCGAAAATTGACTTATTGGCGCAGGTGGGCACAGAGTTTGTCCTGCCGTTATGTTCTGTTCGATTTCTGTAGCTGGATTTGCTTTGCGGCAGTGCCTTGTCTCGACTTTCATTGGCGTGGTGTTTGACCATACATGTTAGTTCTGCTACCTGCGCGTGCTTAGTTTCGATTTTCATCTCAGCTCTATCGCTTCCTCTTCATCCTTTGTGTGTTTGCTTCAGAACTGATAACAGCTTAAACAAAGTCAGACTCAAAAGAAAACAGGTTTTAACAAATTGTCTCTTAGGGGAAATTAGGTATTATGAGACCGTCCATTTTGGGTTATGGTTCTTGGTGTAGAAAAATACGATGACGTTTACGACGTTCAATATTTTTCGCCAATAATATTACGTTTTGTTTCTACTCCAACAAGCAATTGTCGCTTTTTAGTGTGACTATGTTATGCTTTTTTTTTCTAGAAAAACGAGTTTCTAAGAACGCTTTTCAATAGTTCGGTGAGTGTGACGCGGCCGCTTACGCGTACCAAAGTTTCTACCGTTAGCAGTCCTTACGATATGCCAGTTCGACCAGAGCTAGAATCATTTGTTCAATTCACACAACGATTTAGTATTTGAGGGTCGTTTGTCTTTGGTGACCGCGTTAGTCTTGTTTTAGAGGGCGTTGGCCAAGACGACAATCAGTGAGTAATAAACACGATGCGGCATGGCGGGATAAACTTTAATTTAAAAAACATTTCGTTCTATCTCACCTCTATTTGCAAAACATCGCTAGCTTTGAATCGGTCTACTAGTGTCGGAGAAGCGGTCTAATTTAATGTCTAATTTAACGTCAATCATCTTTAATGAAACTTGCTTCATTCGCCTGTTTTCTTCGTAATCAACTGGATTCGTTTAAAGTTGATTTTACTTGTGCATGGAGCGGCCTCCCGCTGTCGCATTGCCGTAGTGCATTTTGCTAGTGCTGTCAACGGGGATTTTTATTCTCATCATTGCACATTGCTACGACGATGTTGTTGTACTCGTTGCAGCTACAATCCACTATAATTGGTATATTTATATATATAAACTCGTCTAATACTCACTACCTGTTACGGTTTTCAGGCACACTGATCACCATGCTTATGGTCTTTACGTGCGACATGAGCGGTACGTGATATGCTGGCAGGTGTTTTCTTCGCATACATACTTGTTTGTCCACGTGCGATTATTACCATTGTAGTCATTATGGTTATGCCCCTTACTATTGTCGCTATCACTTGGCCACCGCCTTGTTTGACACAGTTCCCCTGGCGCGTCGCCCGTAATTGGACCGCAAACTTGCTGCGACATCGTGCGATCCGGTCAGCTTTGCCGACTTTCGGCCGTTGCGGCGGCAACTTAACGCCATCGCGGCTCCCAGTCCGCTTCAAGCTTTCCTCGCGGTCGAGCACGTCGACGGTTGATTTGGCCGGTTCTGAACGCTGGACTATCCGACGCAGGCCTTTGTTGCACCTCCGTTCGACGGGTTCGCGAGCCCGCGCCGCTCTTACCGTTGCATGACTCTGGTACTCGAGCAGCTCGCTGACGTCCCTGAAGCTCATGCAGATGCTGGTCGCTGTACGTCGCCGCTTGGAAGCTGACGTACGATGGCGGACGCGTCAACATCGGACGCCTGTCCACGGCCAACGGTGCTGTTCCCTCAGTAGGCAGACAGGGATACGGCTTGGCGATACAGGGGACGAAGGCAAAATGACAACAACCGGAGTTAGGGCGTAGACCAACTTTAAGACTACAATAAGATGCCTTCCATCGTACACCGTTGCACTTCAATAATAATAATAATAATCAAAGCTATGTTGTTGGCGTGAACAGCGTTAAGTTAGCCCTGGGAGTTGCTGTTACGTTGTTGAAGCTGATTTGCTTATGCTTCCCATTCGCTGTCTCGTACTATATCACACGTTTTGCTTTGCTCTGTCTGTAAACATTAGCAGCGACGACGGTCGCATTAACAGCAACAACATTTACCCCTAACAACAACAACATTTACCTCTAACAGTAACAGCAACACTTAACCCCTCATAATAACGGCAACCAACAACAACTCGGCGATGAAGTGATTATGTGGAACGGTTGGCAGGTAGCGGCTGGATTATTGCTACGCGAGATTACCTGTTTTTTTCGCGGTGTTCAATCAACGGCCGCTCCCGATGCTGTTGCTGCTGTTACGGCGTCGCATTACGAAATCAAGCAAGCAGCCAACCGCTGCAAAGGGCCGACGACGGTGACACAATGACAATGCCGTCGTCGTCCAATTGGCATCGTTTAGGGTTCATATAATTTGAGATGTCAGCGGCGACACGGCCGGTAACAACCGTCTACATCTTCATCATACAGGATGTCCTACCGGATTACCAGGCCAGCCTAAGCAGCTCCGCGACTGGTTGTGCTTCTTTATTGTCGCCGCCCTGCATCGACGTGACTACAACGAGGAAGAAACTAAGGTACAAAAGCGATTAGGGGAGTCGTTTAAGTTTGACCAATTGGTATCCCCAGCCAGACTCGCGGTCGGCAGCGCTGGCTAGCGTTGAATGTGGAACGGGACCGTCCACAACAGTCGGTCGCTTGACAGCGCCACGAAACAACAGGGAACAAAAAAATGGAAATAGTTTGCCATCGAACTACATGTGTTTATATACTGGGGGGTCGAAACTCGGCGAGGCTAAGCGGGTACCCATTAAATGCTAGCTTATATTGTATTCAACGATGAGACGAACCGAATTTGTCGTAGCGGTACAACCGAACAGCTCCTGCAAGGTGTATGTGGTGCCTCCAGCTTCAACACTGGGTGTGTGTGTGTGTGTGTGCATCCCATATTTCTTCGTCGCCTGATTGGCGGGACATACAGGCATGTATGACAAATACCACATATCGTGTCGGTCAGTTCAGTCGATGAAAATGACAGGTTGTCGTTGCGTACCGCCTCGCGCCTATTCCGTTATCTATCGTTTGATTATGCTGAGTGGCGAAAATCGATTTTCTCCGCAATGCCGAGCTATTCGTTAGGGGATTTAATTACGGCATCAGCGATGGCAGGCGTGCGAGCAACAGCAGCGATACCAGAAAGAGAATGTCGGTATGATATTTCGCTGATTTTTCACTGTGTGACACTTCGCGCTCGGACATGCCAAATGGTTAATATATTTTTCTGCTCGCTTGCTATGCAAGAACGCCTCCCAGCGAACGAGAGCAGAGAGACTTGGCTGATGTCGTCGCCGCCAACTCGTCATCGGCAGAGAGTGTGTTCAGGGTCATATTTCTGATCATACTTTTTGGTATACCACTCCGGAGTACCCTTCGGCAACTCGAGCAACGGCCGGTGCGCGGTGCTGAATCGGTCAAGCAAAGCCGGCGGAGGCAAATAAAAATGTCGCCACGCCAAACTCGACGAACGTCTCGTTTGCGTATGCTGCGAATTATTCTATATCGTTTCTTCTCGAGCTGCATTCAAAATGAGCAATTTTGATAACAAAGCACCACGGCCGGCTTTAGGTGAGCTGAGCGGAGGCGTGGCGCTATCTTATATATAGACCAGTGGAATAAATGCGATAGGCTGTATCTATTCGGTGCAAGAAATAAATCAAATATGTTTGCAAAAAAAGTATGCGTTATTAAAATGACGTGACAGGACATTCGGATTGAAATGGAATACTGTCTAGTGAAAAGCAACATGGACAGGAATTCTAAAATTGAACGCCGTAAAATTTGGAGGTTGTAACCGTGGAGAGTAACACAAACCGCGGGGCTCATTGTATGGTAGATGAATTCGTAGGATTAGGAGATGCCTGTTAGTGCCTGACCTCCTAGCGCCAGTATGCATACCTCATAATAAATTAGTTATATCCTATATATATAAATTCGGGCATAGAAACCAGAGCGGATAAACAGGTTCACACTTACCATCCGATATCATAAACGTGTGCTAAGTTTCAACAAAAATTAAGCAAATAGAACATCTTCATTCAAAGCTAACCACCTAAGTGATTACCACCCGCTGAATAAACCTATACCCGAGAACCTTGTTATTTCAGCTTTTTCGAATGATTTAGGAAGTGCGTTAAATTAATGGATAACGCTTAGATTTCATGTGAAATATGAGAAATATTCCATGTTCTGATGTCGACCCCTGCTCCAGAAAACTATTGGACCACCGTTAACACGTGACTTGAAAAAAATCTAATCTCATTTGTATTATAGCATCAAACTTCAGATTACGTCATAGCGATAATTGGAAAATGTAAAAATGTAATGATAAGTATTTTGAAAAAAGACAGAAGAGGTAGACGGTAAACGAAATAAATTGCTTTTGTCAGTATTCCACGAATATAGCCATTTTTCCACTGTTGCTATGAGAAAGCGCCTCGTTTGTCATCTAGCCCGATGTACGAATACAAAATTCCTATTTGTGATACACAGACACGAGAGGGCGAAGTACCGTTAAACATTAATTTCAATAGGAAAAAAACACTGCGTCGTTTGCGAAGGCTACCGGGGAGCGATTTTTCTCCGAACATTCTTGGCCACATCTGCGAGGGCCAACAATAGAGACGTATGTGGACATCAGCATTAGTAATGAGGTTTTTAGATAAAAGCAATGTAATTCGTACGTATGCTGTGCTGGCGCGAATGTGATGAAATTGTTCATCTGTATGGGAATATATATATAAATCGTTTGTTTTTGAATAGTTTATTTGTCGTCAGTGGAGTGCTTATATAGACACAGATTATTATTATTATAGCTTTCACGTGTGCATTCGTGTACAAAGCTGTATTGGCAAATCTAATATCTTGGTTAGCAAGTTTGATAACGCAAGAAGGAATTAGGTAATCACTTACTTTCTTTTAATGTTAACCTAAACATGGAGATGATGAAAAAGTAACCGCTCGTCTATAGAAAAACCGTTGCAATTTCCAATAGAAAAACAAAAAAAATATGCAATCCGATTCTTTTCAATATTTGACGTTCGTGAGCATGACTGACATCGCGAAATCTATAGTACATCAAACAAAAATCCAATCTGGATCTGGCTATTCTTTGTACCTCTGCTTAGTATAGTGTGGTCCCGAATCGGAGTCTATTATCGAATTATCGAACGAGAGCGACATATAATCATTTGGGGAGCGTTAACGGATAATACTTTAGCGATGTCTGTGCTGTTTTTTTAGCACTTTACTGAGTGCATCGGCTATAGTTTTTGAAAACTTGCAGCGTAAAGAGCCACTTCACCGCATTGTGTCAGAATGGGAAGAAAAGCTGAACATCCCGGCCTCAGGTTGAGGATGTACACACGTAAGGTTTAATGTTTGCCTCGGTACACTTCGTTTGGAAAAACTTATTCAAATTTTGTGAATCAAAAGTTAGAGCATTTCAAAACGGAGGAGGAGAAATGCGTGCACCGGAGCCCTCAAATTGGACCCCATCCAAATTACACATCTGTTGCACCAATTTTTTTCTTGTCTTATTTTATTTAGATTGTAATCGTAAGACACATTCCTTAACAACATATGCGCAAACCAGCGAATAGAAATGTTTGTATTATTTTAGAAGGAAGGTTTGCACTTTTCGGCGGACTCATATGTAGATATAATCTAACAAAAAAGACGTTTGAACACGAATATTCCATCGAAAAATACAAATGAAGAGCAGCTTATCAATATTGTTTGTAGCCGAGGAATGACAGGCTTCATTTAAGAGCAAATAATAACGCAGTGAAGATATTCGGTTCATCAGTTCAATTGGTACTAAAACAGGTCGGCGGTTGTTATACTTATGGACATGGAAATATTTACATACATTCATTTGTTTATTTCATATATATAATTCGAGCGGTCATGTTACGTGCTGCCATCCCCTGTGTGAAAGAGATAGTGGCTATTTTCCTCCAAGAGTCGGGCGGGGCCGGCAACCGTGTGGAACGTAGCGCATGCTGCGAGTTAAACCGGCAAAGAGATAGGAAGCGTTCCTCATGAAATCACGTGTCCGCGCATACGCAATGATACCAGCCGTGTAACTATGTACATGGTGTAGATTGGATGATTGTCATATGCAAACCCAAACTACAGGCAGAATGCAATGTTCGTGTGTAGATCCTCAACCTGACGCCGGGATGTTCAGCTTTTCTTCCCATTCTGACACAATGCGGTGAAGTGGCTCTTTACGCTGCATACTTATCGTACTCAATATGAGCGAAATAAATGGATCAATGAGAATTTCTAAATAAACATACGTACCACATACATGGTTTCACAGAGAATAACATTACGGGCATCTACGCACGTAATCATAAAGGGTGAATGAAAACAACTCTTTATTTTTCAAACAGCATTAAATTATCGTTTCTTCACGGAGGTTTTATTTAAGACATGCACGTGTTAGATTACAACTTTATTTAAAAATTTAAGAAAATCCAACAAGTTTGCAATGTTTCAATGAGTTTTGAGTGAAAGGGTCCGATTATTGATTGTTTGACTTTCAGCTTAATAACAACCGCAGTATTTCTTATTTTCCGTCTACAAGTAGCGCGGTTTAGTTAATATAAATAATGATACGGTGTTACTAACACAGACCATTTAGTACTTGAAATATGGTCGTGTTTAGTCGATGTTCGAGTGTTAAACTCATTGTAAGCAAACATTTTATCTAGAAAGCAGCTGTCTCCGATTACACTCGTTTTATAAGTAGTTAGAGAACAAGAAAATACTCTTCATTACTCTGTATATGCATTGATTGTGAAACATTCTTTGACCGCATACTTTGACCGCAACGCTTCACGGGGACTGTTACGAGAGAGGCATTAGAAATGCGTCTACACATATTTGAAAAATTATCATTGACCTTTGAAAAATTGAATGACGGCGCTCCCCAATCATATGACATACATTTGAGCAGAATTCTCTCATTAAACTGTAATTATACTGCTCGACATCAACATGTTTTTATTCACCCCTATCAGTACGCAGTGCTTAATAAAGTGGTTGCCATGCACGTGCCTTGGCGATATCGAAAATACGTCCAATTTTTTTGACATGTCGAGACATAACAATGTTCGCCGTAGACACTTTCTAGTTCTCAGTTTGCTTGCAGGAGAGCCGATCTTCGGCCTTTCTGCATTTGCCTTTTCGTCTGAAGCGATTTTCTGACATGAAAGGGATCATAATTCCCTAAAGTGGATGTCGAAGTGCAAAAAGCTAGCTCAGCTACATAAATTTGTTCCAGACCTGACCGTGCAATGCTGTCTTTGTTGACATTAGTAATATCTGACTTTTCGTAATCTTAGTTGTAAGCGGCTGCCAGCAGGTACAACGAGAAGCAGAGCCCGTCGAAGTTGCGGATCTAGAATTGTGCCTTTCAAAAATGCGACTCAACACTTGAGTTAGTAATGCGTTGCTGGCACGAAACATTACAAACTTCGTTAAGAGCGAAATGTCGTCGTAGCTTGACACTCGATGATACCAATTCCGTACCTTTAGCGTCTGCTAAATAGCGTGCTGCTTGATTTAGAGCTGTTTGTATATGCCACATTGCCACATGTGACTGGAGGTGAGCTAACCAATCTGTAAGATTGTTTGTTATATGATTCTTCTTCGCGTCGATGCCTTACGCATCATATAAAGCAAGCCACCACATCTGAGTTTTTCTCTAAGCGGACTTTTCTACGAAACGTGTTTTGTGTCGGAACCATCTCGGATTTTGTAACATAGAAACACTTGATTTGAATGTCCCCATTTTTAGGCTACGAATAACTTGAAATCAGCGAATAGTATTTAATTAGGATCACGTGAGAACTCATGACGAGCTCTGCTCACATTGTACGGTAAATTAGCGAACATAGCTAGTTAGTCACTTTGCAGAATCAAAAACAGTGTTATCCATTCATTCCTTATTCAGTTATTCGTTTTATTTTTTGTTGCGAAACGCATATTAGTCGCTTTGTCGCACAAACCAGATTGCATTCACCGGCCTCCTTTGCGTCCGTTTTTCTACTGCCCTTTGACAGTAACTGCAGGCATATGCAATCGTATTATATAGCTTAGTAAATACATGTATATGCACACAATGTCACTGGCCTCTCACACATAGCGGTCAAAGGGGATTGTTTATTGCCCAACAGCTATTGTCGAACAGAATTACGTCTGTGTATAGTTAGCCGATGTGTTCTGAGGGTCTCATCAGCTGTTCGACAGCATTCGCTAGCTTTCTTAAGCGCTGGAATGCATAAATACAGCGCAAGATACAGTGATACGTAACACCCCCACCTTAGGACGAAAAATAAATGTTTCGTCACCCTTACGTATATAAAACCATGGGGTAATTCTACATATTAATAATAGTAACCTACGCAGTTTTCGCTTTCTTTCTTCCTTCTCTATTTGCGGTCCGCTTACCGGGGAATAATTTTTTTTTAAATGGCCATCAGCCAACATTTAGCGTCGAGGGTAGCGCTTTTTGCATTACTTCGTAAGACGGATCACTCCATAGTAAATGTAAATGTACGGCTTCAATCAAACCCGTACGCCCACCTATGTGTCCTCCTCCGGTCACCTCAAGGCACACGCGAATGCATTAAAGGCCACCAAGCTCGCTTACCGGGGGACTGTCAGAAAAGGAACTTGCCTGTGGTTCTTGAAACTTAGCACACTACTCGCTATTTTGTGGGGTCCGCGTAGTAGTTTCAATCTACACATACGCACTAACCCGTTTGCAGACAAATGATTTTAAAGAAGATTCCATCCAGTTAATTCGTCCATCCTAAAGTTTTGACAAGCGGACACTAATTAATACGAAGCTGTCAAAAACAATGAAAACATGAATTAACGAAGTCCAGTCACAAAGTACTATGACTTGTTCTCTACCAATTATTTTTTCTGTGTAGCAACTAAAACAATCTATGGTTTTAACTGGGCCTATAACGCAAAGTTGTTCGAAAATATCTGAAATGAATTACATCTATATTCGATGTGAAAAATATGTTTTGTCATTTTGTTACATTGGCCGAGGCAGGAGGCTGCTGATCGTAAAGTTGGAGATTGCCACGGTGTACGTAGTGTGCTAATTGCTGGTTGCATATCTAAATCTTAATAATGCCATTTAATTTTTCGATACGTAACTTCGTGTAAGGCTTGGCGAAGGAAGGCGAAGAGCAGTTTCAAGCGAAAATTAACGAGGGTGGTCAAACAGCTTAGTTTAGGTTTAACTGCTTTCGTTGATCTGCTTGAGTGAAATGAAATAAAAACGATATTTTCTATATCGCGCATTCAGAATCACACCCGCCTCCTGCATAGGCATGTATCACTGGCCATAGCTGAAGCGATTGATGGTCGTCAGGGAGTCTAGCTATTATGATCTGTTTGACACGCTTTCAGACAGATGCTAGACTGGGCTTATTGTAGGGAGACGTAGGATAATATCAGCTTGATAATTACTAACATAATCAACATTAATGTAGCCATATATACCCATTGTTTTCTTGCTGCTTCTCTGCACACTAATTAGAGTACCACCATAAATGCGTTGACGACACCTTCCATCATGGCTAGGTTCGAATTAGCCGAAAACGACACGAACACGACATGGATAGGGGCGATTGTATTCGCTGTAATTGTGTGCCATCTTGAATTATTTTCGTTTATTGACACTAATGACAGTGTTATGTAGTTAGTAGGTATCATTTGATAACATGGGACAGCTCCCGCTAATAATTCCGTGATTAACAATAGCTTTGTTAGAAATTAAATCACTTTAGTTAGACCAACTGGTCACGTTAATTTATACCAATACGTTGTAGTATTTTATATAGGGTGGCTGTAGAAATGCTTGTGCGAGGATTGCGGTTAAAATGTCGGAACCTTTTAACACAAAGCGAATTCAATAAAATGGGATTAATATAGGATTAATGTACAATGTAAGACAATGTAAATATACAATGTAAGGCGGGTCCAATATTGAATATCGTTGGTTTGTACGAAAACGTAGTACTGGTACTGCGTATGAGATATCAATCAGAAACAACGTTGTGTACCAGCGGCTCAGAAAAGCTTTCGGCCCGTTTGTCGCTAAATTTGATATATGATACCGTATACAAATACAGTGATGCGTCAAGCGTCCAGTGAACGAGGCCATAAATCCAGGCGCGCAAAAATGATAGAATTTTCTCAAAGCACCGAGTTATTGTTAGATATCACTCGAGGCACAGCCAACATCTTAAAATGATTCGACTGGCGCTAGTAAAATGATCAGCTGTTTATTGTGGTGCCGTGAAATTTCAATTATATAAATTTACGTCCGTGAAATGGAAGACTAATTTAACTTATGCTGTATTTCTAGCCTACATTACCTAAGCTCTGGTTGTGTAGGAGTACTCTGCTGTTTGCTGTTTAGACATATAAATAACTTGACAAAGTTATTTATTAAAACCTTATTACGTTGCCCTTTGCGTTATATTACTTTATGTAATCCAAAATCAACGTATGTCAGACGCTAAACAGATTTTTTCGTGTATGAACGGAGTAGAAGATGTCGTCAGATAACACTTGCTATCATTTGGGCAACCGGAGGCCTAAGAAATAAAGCACAAATAAAGATTATTAGCAGAGGCTATGGTGTCCAACATGTACGGCTACCAGAAACGATCGGTGTTCGTTTTCGCGCTCCAGCATTGCTGGGAGCCCCCACCCACTGTGTATGTAGATGCAAGTAATGAAATTTCTACCTGCTGTGAGGCAATGCAGCGCCGGTCCATCTACCGAGAGACGCTGGCCTGCAATCAGCTTTTGTAAAAGCATCGCACAGTATTACAATCGTTATGTATAGGCATATTTTAAATAATCGTTCCTCGTAGACTTTGAAATGCGTCTTGAATACGTGTTGAGTGAGTGAATCTTGAATGGATTTATACACAGCTTAAACTCTAATCGTCGCTTGTGTTTCTGTATTCTAACAATATTCGAAAGTCCAGCATGTGTAAATGCCTTCTGCTAGTATAGTGCTGATTTTTAGAACTAGTATTTCCCAAAGCTTTTCTGGTATGGTAATAAGTAAAAAGTAGTCGAGTGTTGAATATTTTTTAAAAAAGTATACAAATAACTTTTTAAATATAGAATTATTATGTAAAAAACATGTACTGTACCAGCGGTGAGTTTCCTATTTTGTCTGTGATTTTGTGCGTCAAGTATATGCGTTGAATAGATTTTGAAACCCGGTCTCGAATATCAATTTGATGAATATAAACTAAATGGAATCCGAACCTAAGCTTAGTAACAGCTATATGAACTACACAGAGAAAATTTACACCTAAGAGAATCTCTTTGTTTTTTATTGCAGCCCATTTTCCTTTTTTGGTTAGTCAACATTTGATGATTGAATCCATATTCCCCAAATACCCAACAACACGAGCGAAAATGCGGAGTCACTAGAGGATTTCGAACCCACGCCCACCAAACGTAAGAGAATTTTTTCAGATTTTTTGCCGTCCTCTCTTCCTGCTTTCCTCTTTCCCTTTCACTCGTGAGTATCAAAAAAGTTGGTCGTTTCGCTATTTCAGTTAGCGCAGACGAATTATGTCATCTTCGTCCTACTTGGATAGTTTAGTCGATTGTTATCATGCACATATCTAATGACACGCAGAACGCTGTAGCAATCCTCGAATTAAACTTTCTCTTTGCAACCATCTCTACCCGGCAACCGCGACGCTGGAAAGCCTTTGCACTCATGGGCGTTCAAATCAAAACACCAAAACCACCAGCAGCATCAGCAAAAAATAGCTGCAACATTACAAAATGGAGCGAAACAAAAAAATGTCACACGATTTTTCCAAATTGAAAATACCGGCGAAATATCTGGTGTGATTGGCTACGTACGTAATATACAGCGCTATTTAGATAGAAACGAAAAAATAATAGTAGTATGGTCAGGCCTGTATGCCAGACGAGCTGAATGGTCATAAAAGTAGAATGACAATTTCGGAAAGGTGTTTTTCTATCCAGATTGAGCTGCGGCGAAAACAAGCCACGAGCGTGTGCACAAGCAAAGGAATGATCTTCTACAGTGACGGTGAAAATGGCAGGTCCAGTGAGACGCCGCCTTAATGCGTTGCCTTTTATACCTGGCAATTACTGTATATATATGTATATATATGCATTTTTTTCTTAAAGCATACAGATAAGAATGTTTACTTGTTATTAGAAAGATAATTTTGTATTTTTGTGTTAATCTACTTTCATTTTGCGTTGGCGAAGTGGTAATCCCCAAGTGTAAATATCTGTTTCGCTTGGATAGACGAAATCATAACAACAGCTCGATAAAAGCAAGTTTTTATTTAAATACTATGAACGGTTCACAGCAACGGCCGCCATCTTAGCAAGTTTAAGCGACGCTGGTATTCGTTCTACCACCGTTTGATCTATTGCTGTGAACCTCTGTTTTGTCGTGAAAATTTATTAGCATGTCTATTATAAATGAGCTGAGAAGGACGTGTGACGGGGGAGGTGTGAGGCGAAGAAGTTGTTCTAAATAAGCGCCGCGACGAAACCGTTTAGCTAGCCGGTATAGCCATGAAGAAACGAGATGCCAATAGACAGTGGTCAATAGTTCATGACAGGTAGAAGACAGCCGACCAGCAAACCTACGTGTTGACGTGAACACACAAAACCATGTCACAAGAAGTCTAGGTCGGTTGTTACAATCCACGTACGAACGATTGATGCGGCTAAGTTATCTATCGTTATGATTTACGATAGGGATACACAATCTACTCTACACCCACCTCGGGCAAGGGTGCGCTGCGTTGTGATAGTAATATATTCATGGTTCTTTGCTTTTCTTTTATAATTATTATAAGCATTGTAAGTGCTGCCGTTGCCGGTGGTGATATTTAATGGTGCATGTTTGGGGCATATTTTTCTATTTCGAAATGAGACACATGTATGATCAGTCTCTTGTAGTAACAATGATAATAACCGCAAATATAGATTTTTTGGTTAGATATAGATTAGATAATGAATTGTAAATATAATACATTGCCGCTGGAACATTTCCGTCTAGTACAAGTACTCAGGTCTAGTATGGTTTTTTGTTAAAATTTGCTGAACTGACGTTGTAATGTAAATGGTCACTGCGCATTGCTAAATCGGTCTATAGCGAAAATTCATACTTCATCGTTTCTTGTATGAATACCTATTCGCATGACACTGTTTAGTCACCGCTTTCCCATATGTCATGCAGTCGCCGCATCAGGCCCCAATTTTAGCTCATCTTTCTAAATTACTCAAATATTCTATACACATGTCTCACCCGCCGAAAAGTTTGTTTGACTTGTTTGTCGGGCACAAAGGCGCGGGAAGGGGGGGCTGAACTTAATCGTAACATTCTTAATTGAAAGTACGAAGTAAATATCTCTACGCTTGTTGGGCACAGGGAACTTGTGTTTGGTATTGTGACGGAGACGCTCATGTGCCATTTAATCTTCACTGCATGTTGTTTGCCAGGCTAGTGTGGGACCTGTGTAAGAAGCATGCCTAAGCCATTAAAATTCACGTTGTACTGATCTTTATCTCAACACGGTGCACTTAGTTAATACGAGCCGCACAACGTTAATATCCGCATTGGCTTCAGTTGAGCATGGCTTTTCATCATAGTCAACCGCTATCAAGTGAGCAGAGTGCCAGAGAACTTTTAAGAATCATAACCTTTTACTGTGTGTCTTTCCCCTCTCTGTCGTTTTTTGTCCATGGGGGTTTGTGGCGATTCGACTAGGTGTCCAACCCTGGCATTGGAGCGCGCCACGTGAACGTCGTTGCTGCTGCAGCATTGTCGTGCAGATATTTCGTGAGTGTAATACCTCATAGACGTCAGATCGTCAATCGTTGATGCGCTTCGTTGTAAGATACAGTAGTACGCGACGATTGACAAACATTTTTTACGCCATGGAGGCAATACATGGGACGGCGCTTTCTAATGCATCCAGAAGTCAGTTGACCAAAAATGAATTGAGTGGAAACAGTTACACAGTTTTCCGATTTCGTGCTTGTCCATTAATGAAATTGATGATTCCAGTACCTATTAGTCTTCGCATTGCAGGCCATACCACTCACGTAGATTTGCTGAAGTATTTAGTCACTGGACCTGCCTCTCCCAATATTTTTGTCCGAGTCCGGACAAGAAATGTGGTTTTTTTTCAACACTTTCATACGAGTCATCCCAGTGTAGATATAATGGTGAAACTGTCGCATGGCAAACATGATTTCCAGTCGTTTTTCTCCATTTGTTTGTCTAAAGTGCATTGGGAAACACCTACAAATCCACACCCGTTATGTTCATGTGCCTCATTAATTTTTGACCTTTTTTTCTGCAGTGAGTTCGATTTGTTCGTTGATAGATCTTTGAACCTAGGCATATATTTTTATATTCATCGTTTCCTCGTGGTTCGTATCCACTGCGTTAACGAGTCCTTTAGCCAGGTAAGCACAGAAAATCATTAGGCACGCTTCAATCCGTCGGATAGGGAAATTGATGATTCCACTGTCAATTACCATTTTCGTCAAAGACGTCTGCACAAGCAAAACTTTTCCAAAGCATTCACGGGATTGTGCCGTTTACTGTATGCCATACGCAGTGACATATAACGAAGCAAACATGAAATATCCTGGTTTTCGCGCATCACTTAGTTTGCGCTGTAAGACCTTGTGCACGAGTTAACCGATTTGCACGTCCTTATCTGCCGAACACAGAATCCCATACTGTCGCGCTGGGTGTTCCAGATGGTTGGTAAAATGTTCTGTAGAACACGGAAGTAGGTAGAGTACCCGAAGAACATTTGGTTATAATTACATAGCATTTTGAAATTAAGGAGTTATTCCAATGTTTCCACGTGTGGTGTCGAACTGAGTACAAGTCTACCAGTCTATCTGATCTACCAGAGAAATTTGTATTGTAAGTGCTGGGAAGGATGACATTGGAAGTTGGGGTTGGAGGATGGTAACGAGCTTCCTGCGCAAGGGGTATTTGATTAGGAAATCAACCGATTGTTATAGCATCACAGCACAAGATCAAGAAGGCTTTCGGGAGATGTTGACTTTGCGTCTTGAGCATCGTGAAAAATTCCGGTATCCATTAGTGCTCGGGTTAACCTGTGAACAGGTGTTATTTGAGGTTTTTAGACTTCATATATGTAGGTTGTTTTCGGAGCATTACAAGCAGTGGTACATTATTGAAACGCGACGGGCGGTTAGTATATTTGGAACGAGGGCTTATTAATGTTGTCAACTTGGGATCAGTCTAATCATGTGTCGTGCATTTAAATAAGATTGACATTGTATGTGGTGCCCTCACCGTGAGTCAAAGTGATTCTGTTAGACGATGAGACAAAACTTGAAATAGAAACAATGGAGAATAGGGGCGATTTAACCTTGAAAAACCTTCAATTTTGTAATTTTCTTTCTAACGACCGTATATAGTTACCAAGGGTTTTAAATTGTGTGTTAAAATTTACGATGCGCGCAGAATACCGATGAGAGTTATGTTCTGCCACATTGTCTCCTATGGTCTCGTGTGGTATTGCGCTTCTTGAAGGAAGGTCCGCCCCTCACTTTACCAGACTATCAAGCGAACGCTGCAATCAAGTGATAACACGTAGTCTTACAACGTTTGTTTAGTTTGGATAATATGTGAGCGTTTGCCCGTCGTAATAAAAAAACGAACCATTTCATAGCATTGAAATTCGTAGAGTGCGGAACGGTTTTCCCATTCGAGCTAAGCGCATTGCGTTGCGTTAGCGAATATTGTGAGTTATCTGTTTACCGAGAGCACGGTTCGACAGAACGGGAACATTGTTTTTTACATAAAACCACATTGTCCTGAACTGAACTGAACTGACTGGTGGGACCCCCGCGCGTCCGAGGGATTTACGCACCGAGACTATGTGCACAAAAGAAGTAGATAGAGAATTTGTGGGTCGGAAAAGACGTCGGCAAGCGAGTTCTTTTATTCTGTCTTTTTCAAATTTCTCAACAGGTCTTTCAAGTGCCTATATTGTCCACAAGGCACTATAACACCATTTTATGCATTACTTTCTCTATACACATCGCTATAATTTATGAAAAAATTACAGTAGCACTGTTATATAGATACGCTAGTCTGAACTTGTTTGAGACGACGTTAACACTAGAGTAGTGGAGGTTTCCTTTGTGTATAAACGTACGTCGCATCTAAAAGCTGTTCCGAGGCACAACCAAAGCGTTTGGTTTTGAAGTACCTGCTTCTCGAAAGTTCGATGAAGCAATATGATACATTTTAAAGACACTGGAGATTTGTGTGATCGAGCCAGATCTAGTCGACCTTTCGTTCCAACAGATGTCAGCCTAACAGACATCGTATCTGACAATCCTTAATGTTCTTTACGAAGACTCGAGTCAGAGTGGATTTATCCATTGACAGAGTGTGTAACGTCTCTAAGGCCAATGGAATGCATCGCTATAACATGAGAACGGTTCAAAATGGTTTCGCGGCTTGCACTCAGAGTATTAGCAGTCAATAACGATTATCTTGCCTGATCAAGATGAACTGAATAACTACTTCTGGTTGAGCGACGTGTGGTTCCGTTACGTAGATTCAAAGATATGAACAATAAAAAATACGCATAATTTTCATGAAGGGTAACTTTGCGCAAGAAAGTAAGTGTGCGATGAGTTTTATCACAACGCAAGATTTTCAAAACATGACGAATGGTATCCAAATGTGTAAAGGACACAGCAATATACCCCAAGTCTACGCACTGTAGAAGCGTGTCTTGGAAGTTTTTTCAAAAATAAATGGTAAATTGATCGTCAAGTTATAAATGACCGTCGAATTTTAAAATAATCACGGTTGAAAGTTCAAAGGCTGTATTACACTTTGTACGATTACGCGAAAAATGTTTCCTATCAAATTTATTTTTCTATCAACAGTCTGTTCGATCTCTGTGTCAAAACTATCAGTCTCAGTGATAATCTATTCGTAAGTTTTACACCAAAGTTAACATAATGTCTTATGACGTCATCCAGGCGTCTCCAGACAATGCTGAAGGCCCGCGGAGTGGTATAAAGGCAGCGTATATAGTAACTACAGCATAGAAGTACATCACATTGCCAGCAGAACAAAAATGGCAACATGGTTTACTGTGAAAATTTAATGAATAGTTTATTATCTGAAATGCAAGATGTTTTATTACTCAGTATACTGTACAAAGATTAAAATACTAGAGCCCGGATACCCAATACCATATCGTAGTAATATGACCTATTTATATACTAAAATGAACTTCCTTTGACACGTCACGTGTTACCGTTATTGACATTATTGCATTATAAATACAGGAGGTCTATCTACGATTTTTTCAATAGAAAATCTGCATACTTTCTAGAAATCTACCAGTCTAATATTTAAAACGTCCGCATGGTGTTCGTCTCCTAATCATGATGATGGCGAGAACAGCAGCCCTTTTGATTTCCTAAAATGATTGTCGAATAAGAAAAATTACACCGAATTGGAAGCCGTACAACGCTCTCATTGGTGACAGGCTAAATTCATATTTACTAACATTATTAAATTCTTTGGAAACTCGGTGGAGAAAACTCGGTCACCATAGCCAATTTCGGCTCTATCAAGTATTATTAGCAGAAAAATACAATTGGTCACGTGTATCCACATATGTATCCTAAATATATTTCTATTTGAAGTGCTACGTAAGCAATCGATAGACCACTGATGTGGTAGACGCTGCGGCTACGAAAATTGGCGCAAACGAAAGCGATATTAGAGCTAATGCTGGGTTTATTGTTTTTCTATCTATCTCGGGAACTCGCCTATCACCGCCAGCCTGTGGGTCAGCTCTGCCTGCAGGGTGCGTACGTTCGATTTCTGGCAGGAGGCCGATTAAGTTCTACTCCGACGAAACTTTTCTGTTCGACAATCTACTCTACTTCGGTCGGGTGCCAAGTTAACCAGTGCTGTGTTACAGTGCACTGCGTTGCGCTGCTTCTTTTTCTATCGGTCAGTAGTACGGCTGCTGAGGCACGTTGTCGAATCTACCAAGATCTACACAGGCTCTGCTGCCATCCCGGCGGAACAACTGAACCCGCACTTACAACAACGGGTTGGCCAGGTTTGCCCGTTCCGGGCCAGAACATCAACATCGACGTTCGGCCCATCGTCTTCAAATCAAACCGAATCAGAGACAATTTGATTGTCTGTCTACTACTGCCCTAGCCGTTGTGGATTCGTTCGTTCGTCCACTCATTGATTGGCTCATTTGATTCAACTTGCCTATTGGCCGCCTCTCCCGTGGTTTTGATATGACTCCGTATTGTCTTCTGCGATGCCGCCTCTATCGAACCGCCATCGCAGTGGCCATTGCAGCCATCAGGCATTGCTTAGCTCGTGTCCGACCGTATCACTCGCGATTTCATCGTCTATTTCGGTGTAGTTTCGAAATGAGAACGATTATTATTCTTTCGAGAGAGCAGGCAATCATAGCGGTGGCTACGATAACGGGCGGCGGAGCTGCTCGTCAGAAAACGGCCCCGATCATGCTTGATGGCGAATCAAATGATTTATTTATTGATCGTTAACAATGTTGATGCCAATAACGACGGCCTGTCGTTGATTATCAGTGGCTCAGCTATGTGTGCAGAAAGAGAAGGTCTCCGTATAATGTAACAAGAGTTCTGTTACCCCCCACCTTCCATCAAAATAGAGATCTGTTCACTCAGTAGAGGTCCTATGGAAACTCCGGGCAAACGCCACATATATATAAAAAGGAATGTGAAGAGTTGTTTTTCGGGACAATACATGCTAGCTATTACAGTAGACGGAATTTAACTCTTTATTAAGGGCTAGCGGCTTCAGCTTGGAAATATTTAATGAGAAACAA
Organism: Tropilaelaps mercedesae; assembly: GCA_002081605.1. NCBI lineage: Eukaryota > Metazoa > Arthropoda > Arachnida > Mesostigmata > Laelapidae > Tropilaelaps > Tropilaelaps mercedesae. The sequence continues at coordinate 52,696 of MNPL01010796.1, forward strand.
AAAGATAAAAAGCATTCGTACATGAATTCTAACGAGCCTGTACTACCACGTGCAAAAATTTTTTGAAGTGAGAGCTAATTCCTTCATAGCGACGATAACCAAGCATAGGTTACCCACTTCTGCTTGACACTCTCAACAATGATGTTCGTGTGTATTAATAATAAAACTGTAATGGTTTTATTAATATCATATGGACATACATATTCAAAAAATGATCACATTGAATACAATGTAAAAAATTTGCGCAAACAGTTACAAAAAGACACAACACGAAAAAAGTGCATCTGCTACCGTATATACTTGTTTTGTCCGCTTTGATAAAGCGGCGCTTACTCATCTTTTTCACCATGAAACTTCTCACTGGAAGCTCGTGTCGGACATTTCGACGCTTCTGTATTTCCCATCTAGCTTCGTTCTACCCAGTGAACCGAACCAGTGGCTGTGTAGCTAAATAGGATAATCTTGCTATCTTAAGTAGAACATAATGAGGTTATTTCGCTTGAGCCAACAGCGTCATAAATAACTGCCCTCCAGGAGAACATCGGTTGGCCTTCTCCAGCCGTAGCTGTTGGAGTCTGGAGACAATTCATGCGAAGAAAAGTCATGGAGGAAGAAACTTCGTCTGTCAACGAGCAATTATCCTCGACGTGCAAATGCTGTTAAAAGCGATCAACTAGCTCAAAAAGACGACCCGCTTGAAAAGAATCACCGAGCGGAGCTGACGCTAAGGTTTAACACATCCACGGTATGGATGGGTAGCGTGGAAAAATAATTCCTTAGGAACACTCTGTCCAGTTGGTGAAGTGAATTCGAAGCGCATAGTGAACATTTGATTGAAACTAAGTGGTGCATAGTAATCACGTTATGAAAAAAAAAAAAAAAAAATATATATATATAT